>VIBB01000005.1:0-105968 GCA_009618215.1 Ostreococcus sp. SAG10 | reverse complement strand
TTCGCCAAGGGGAGATGACTCGCGAGAGGAGAGAGCGATGACGCTTGATCCGGCGACGGGCGTGTGGAGCGTGCGCGGAACCGATCTCGACGACAAGTTTTATAATTACGCGGTCACAGTCTTCAATCCCACGACTGGTAAAGTGTCGACCAACGTCGCCTCCGATCCGTACGCGCGGAGTCTGGCTGCGGATGGTCGAAGAGCGCACGTGTGCGACACCTCCAAGGACGAGCTCAAGCCCGCGGGATGGGACGCTCTGGAGAAACCCAGATTCACGCACCCCGTGGACTGTTCTATTTACGAGCTCCACGTGCGAGATTTCAGCGCGTTGGACGAAACCGTGAGCGTGCGAGCGCGAGGTAAATATGCGGCGTTCGGCGAAACCACGAGCGCGTGCGTGACCCATCTGCGCGAGCTCGCCGAGGCGGGCTTGACGCACGTGCATCTTCTACCGACGTATGACTTTGGTTCGGTTCCAGAGCTCGAGGAAAATCAACTCAAAGTTGACTTTTCCCAGCTTGAAAAGTTTCCGCCGAACGCGCGCGATCAGCAAAAAGCCGTCATGGACGTCGCGCACTCGGATGCCTTCAACTGGGGGTACGACCCGGTGCACTACGGCGTGCCCGAGGGCAGCTACGCGACGGACCCCGACGGTTCGAGACGCATCTTAGAGTACAGAGAGATGGTCAAATCACTCGCGTTGCACGGATTACGGATAATTTGCGACGTCGTGTACAACCACACCCTCTCTTCGGGTCCGAGCGACGTGAACAGCGTGTTGGACAAAATAGTCCCGGGTTACTACCATCGTCGCAACTTTGACGGTATCATCGAAGCGAGTACGTGCTGCAACAACACGGCGAGCGAGCACTACATGATGGATCGTCTCATCGTCGACGATCTCGTGCATTGGGCGCGAACGTACAAGGTGGACGGATTCAGGTTTGACCTGATGGGTCACTTGATGCTCTCAACAATGACGCGCGCCAGAGAAACACTCAGATCGCTCACGGTAGAGAAGGATGGCGTAGACGGCAGGTCTCTCTATCTCTACGGCGAGGGCTGGGATTACGCCGAGGTTGCGAACGGCAGAGTCGGGAAAAATGCCTCGCAGTTAAATTTGGCGCACACGGGAATAGGAAGCTTCAACGATCGAGTTCGAGAGGGATGCATAGGCGGAAGCCCGTTCGGCGATCCTCGCATGCAAGGATTTCTCACTGGGTTATATTACACACCCAACGGTGCCGTTGATCAAGGTGATGCCGACTCTCAGCGGTACCGTGTCATGGAGGATGGAGAGAAGATCATCGCCGCGCTCGCGGGCAACTTGCGAGACTATGTCTTTGTGAATCGCCACGGTTTGGAGGTCAAATCGAGTTCAGCGGCGTGGTCGGACTCGAACGTGGCGTACGCGGGTGAACCAGAAGAGACGGTCAACTACGTCAGCGCTCACGATAACGAAACTTTATTCGATTGCGTCATGCTACGAGCCGCCGATTGCGTCGGGCTGGAAGACCGCTGTCGAGTCAACCATTTGGCCACGGCGATAGTCGCTCTGTCGCAGGGCGTGCCCTTCTTCCACGCCGGCGATGAAATTTTGCGAAGCAAATCTTTAGACAGAGATTCTTACTCGAGTGGAGATTGGTTCAATAGATTAGATTACAGCGGAGAGACTCACAACTTTGGCATAGGACTACCGGGTGAAAAGAAGAATGGGGACCGTTACGAATTCATAGTGCCGATGCTCGCCGACGTGTCCATGCGTCCAACGAAGGCGCAAATACGGGCGGCGACGGCCAACTTCTGCCAACTGCTGAGCATTCGTCGCTCGACGCCGCTGTTACGTCTGCAAACGACCCATGAGATTCAACGACGCATGAAGTTTTATAACCGAGGTCCGGCGCAGGTGCCCGGGTTGATCATCGCGAGCATCAACGATGGCGACGCATCGACTCCTGGGCTCGAAAAGCTTGATTCACATTACAAACGAATCGTGCTCGTGTTCAACGCCACGCCACACGCCATTTCTCACGGAGAATTGGATCTGACTGTTGATTTCGCCGGCGTCCATCTTGAGCTCCATCCGCTCATCGGAGACCAGGTCTCCAAGTCTAGCGAGTTTGTGGACGGGGTATTTAAGATTCCGCCGTACACGTGGGGAGTATTCGTACAGCGACGATAGTGTACATTTTGATTAGTTTTGCGTTTGTAATCTCATGAGAGATGTTTGCGGAAAAACGTTTCCAATCGAGACCACGCCAAGTCGACGGTGGCTTCGTCGAGAGGCGGAAATCCTTGCACCTTTTCTCGCGCCTCAAAGTTGTCGTACGGTTGAGGCGATTTATTCATGAATGCGTGGCCGACGCCATCGTAAAAGAAGATTTCTTGATCCGCACCCGTCAGCTTTTCCTTGAGTTTATTCGCAGCCTCCGGGTCTGAAAATCCGGCAAGATTATCCTTGGCGCCAAAGTGTCCCTGCACGGGAACGGTGATTTTCGTGACATCGCACGCATCCTCTCCTGGAATTCCATAAAACGGCGCGCACGCGTCCACGTTTCCATTCGCAGCCGCGATGAGGGTTAACGCTCCGCCCATGCAAAAGCCCACGATGCCCACTTTTTTAGCTCCTCTCTTCGTTCGAAGGTGCGTCGCCGCCTCGCCGAGCTCCTTCGCCGCGCGTCCCCAATCCAAGTTTGACATCAAGTGATGCGCCTCCTCGACGTCCACGCCCAATTTGCCTCTGTACAGATCCGGCACGAGCACCGTCGCACCGAGACGATCGCGCAATTCGCGCGCGTGCGAGAGGACGACGTCGTTTATACCCCACCACTCCTGCACGACCAAAATCGCCATCTCGGTGTTCGATTCACCGAGCAGCTCGTGCGCCTGGGCACCGCTCTCGCCGAGCGCGATCTTTTCGAACGACATGTCGTTCGTTCGTTCGTTCGTTCGTTCGTTCGGGCGTCTTGGATTGAGGCAACTATCAAACGACGCTCTTTAGATCGAGATGTAAGATTTAAAGGCTACGCGCCGAAACCGAACACTTGACGGATGCGAGCAAAGATGAGATTTTTCCATCCATTTTCCGTCGTGTCCATCACGGTCTCGTTGCCGAATTTATCGCACTCGGGCACGTTAGTTTGCACGAGGTCGACGAAACAGTTTCCGGGCTCCGGTTCTCGAAACGTCAGAGTGACGATGGAGTGATGACCGTCTGGCCACGATGAGAACCGCCATTTTTGCTCGATCTTTTCGCCGGGAACGTATTCCACCGTCTCACCGACGACGTTGCCGTCGAACATCTCAAACGGCCCGGGAGCTCCGTTTAATCCGCTCGCTCGACTCCTTGTAAAATGCTGCACCCGATTGACGTCCATCAAACACTCACAAATATCTCTCGGACGACAGTAAAAATTCTCCGTCATCTTGATCGTGTGATTCGTTTGCGACAAAGGCGCTGTCTTATCGCTTCGCGGCGCCGACGCGCTCGCTTTCGCGCTGGCCTTTGCCGCCTCCGCCTCCTTGGCGTCTCGCGCTTTTTTCTCCTCCTCGACGCTCGCCGGCGCGTCTCCGCCGGGTCCACCCGCCGCCATATCCTTCACGAACCCTCGCACGGCGTCCAAAACTTTCGGCACGATCTCTCTCTGCACCATCCCCTTCACTTCATCGTCCTCTCGCGAATCTCCCGCCGGCGCCGCCACGCATTCCGGGGTCTCGTCCGCGTTTTCATCCGCCACGTACGGCAATCGCACCTTTCCCCGACACGTCTTCCCGTTCCACGTCCCGACGTACGCGATCTCGAGCTCGATCTCATATCCGGGAATGATTTTCCCTTTTCTCTTATTCACGTACGCCTCCCCCGCGCACGTTTCAATCCCAGTCGTCTCCACCCCGTCCCCGGTCGCCTCGCTCGCGGTCGTCTTCAACCCGACGCACGTCTCTTCAAACCTCGCGCGCGCCCAGGGCATGGCGTCCTTCTCCTGCCAGTGCCATCCGTGCACGTTCGTCCCGTCCGCGCGGTCCTCCACGATCCATCGGTCGTCGCCCTCGCCAACCTTGGCCATCGCGCGTCCCTCGCCCAATCTCGTCCCCTCGTCGCCCCGTCGTCGAGTGCGGGCGCGGTCGGTCGGTCGGTCGGTCGGTCGGTCGCCGGGATGGATAGAGTGTCGTACTCTGGGACTCCCAGAGTCATACATTAGCCTTTATTCGCGACGAGCATCGGGGCGTCCGCGATCGTGACTCGGTTGGTCACAGTAGTATGCATTGTTGGCCCCGCGCGCGGTCGTGGGTATCGACCGGGCGGGGACAGATTGACGAGTCACGACCGGCGATGTCTATCCATGCCGTCCCGGGCGGCCCGTCGCGCGGCCGCGACCGGGGTGCGGACAGACGCGCGCGCGCAGTGATCGACGCGCGCGCGAACGAGCGAACGGACGATGGGGACGATCGGGACGATTGGGACGGTGATGTGCGCGCGCGCGAGCGCGAGAGGGACGACGGTGACGGTGGTCGCGAACGCGCGGACGCGGACGAGAAGGGTGACGACGAAGGCGACGATGAGGTTTTCTCTCGCGCCGAGCGGTGGTGTCGCGTCGTCGACGATGACGGTGCGGGTGACGCGGGCGAAGGGGTCGATGGAGGGTATGTCCGCGCGGGCGACGGTCGCGCGGGCGTTCCGCGGGGCTGATCCGCAGACGGAGGAAGAGGAGGGGTCGGTGTTGGACTTTCCGGAGGAGTACGTGCGCGCGGTGCCGTCGAGACGACCGGACATTTTCCCGGACCTGAAGGAGCCGAAGACACCGATGCCGCAAAAGATGCCGGGTGATCCGGAGATGCCGGACGAAGAGGAGGAAGAGAAGGAGCGCAAGGAGAATCCGGGAGAGCCGGGTGAAAAACCCGAGGATGAAGAAGAAGAGGAAGCCGAAAAGCAGAAGAAGAAGAAAGACGACGACGAGGAGGAAGAGGAGGACAAGAAGCTGCCCTTTTGATGCGCGCGTCTTGTAAACAATTGCCTAGTCATTGATTCAATTCGATTGGATTCTGTCCGTTCCTTTGCCGACGAAGACGGCGCTCGCGAGAGGCGGCGCGCTTTTTAGAAACTAATTCGAAATTCGCCCGCTCAGTCTATGTCCCTAATGCTAATGTTAATGCGCGTGTGTGAGATGTACTCTTCGAAATCGACGTCCCAGTGCTCGGCGTTGAACGCGGGAGACGGAGCGAAGTCGCCGTCGTCTGCGGCGAAAACTCGCGGCACTCCGTGATAACATCTTCTAGACTCTCCGCCGAGAATCACGGCGTCTCCCGACCTAAGTATCATCGCCATCGGTGTTCGACTCCTATCCTCGTATCCGAGCAAGAAAACGGCGGGACATCCGAGCGAAATGCTCACTATGGGTCTGTCCAGATTATTTTCTGCGTCGTCGACGTGTCCATTCAGAGTGTCTCCTGGCTGATAATAGTTCACCAAACCAGCCTGCGCGTCGAATATCCAATCCTCTCCCGGCACCGATTGCGCTATGCGTCGCGTGAGATTGACGAGCGCATCACTAATCTTTCGTCGCGGAACGTTCGGCTCGTATATGCGTGTCGTCCAATTGAACGGCGACCCCACCGTCGCCCACCGTAGCTTCGTCAACAGTCTCCTCGCGAACAGTCTTTCCTCTGCATCACCGCGCTTGATCTCGCGTTGCGGCCTTTGCCACGATCCATCGATCAACATCAAATCTTGTAAAGCCGCGTTCCACAGTCCCACCGGCAGATCTCCGTACTCTTTCCCGAAATTCGTCCTCGCCGGAGGCTCGCAGAGCTCCGTCGCCGCCGCGCGTACCCAAACCCGTTGCTCCTCGCTCGACAGCGCGTTCGACACGTAATAAAATCCCGGATGTTCGTCAAAGGCGTACACTTTCATCTCCCCGTCCGTTCGCACGAGACGCGCGCCCCTCGCGCACGCCGAGGCCGACACATCGAGCGCATCGCTCAGGTCCACTGGGACGGCGGTGAAACGACCGCCTCTGCGTCGCCCGTTCGCGCTCGTTCGAAACTGCTCCACGAGTTTCAGTTGATACTTCTTTTCGGACGCTCGAAACGCGGTCTGCGCCGACGCCGAGTCGCCGTCGGGCGACTCGGCGTACATCGACGTCGAGTGTCGTTAGGAGCCAAAAAGTGCCCTCCGGCAGCGCAGCCGTCCGGCGGATGGACGCTCGAAAGAGCGCGCGCGCGCGCGCCAAAGTCGCGCGCGTTGCGAACAAATCGTCCCTTCTTCTTCTAATACATGGGTTTTAAAGCTAAGTAGGAATCGGACGAGCGCTTTTCTCACCGCTTCGCGTCGCGTTCGCGCTGGTGGTAGTATCTCTTGAGAACCTCCTTGGCGGAGCACATGGGGAAGTTTGAGAGATCGTAATAGTGCGGCGCTAAGTCGATCAACCATTCGCCTCGAATGTCGGTCACGGTGCGAATGTAGTTCTTCGACGTCAACACAACCTCGTTGTAACACACCCACTCCGGTCGACGATCTAAAGCGGTCGACGGATGAATTTGCACTTCTTGGTTGTCCTTCACTGTCAAGTATCTTCCGCCGCGCTCGAGATGGGCGACTTGCATGAAATAGCCGCTGAGAATGGCTTTGCGAATGTTCGGATAATACTCTCTCGACGCGAAATCCGTGCTCACGAGGGGCAAGTTGAATCGCTGACAGATGCGCACGAGCTGCGTGCGCACGTTGTCGGCGCTCTTCATCGCTCGATGGCTGATGTAGTTGTTCCAGCACCAATCGGGGTCCTCCTTGGCCTGCTTGTACGCGTGATACACGTTGAGTAAAGTCAAGTGATCACCGTCCACGTGCGCAAACTGTGACTTCGCGGCGTCCGCTTGTTCGGCTTGATCTCGCGGACGAATAAAACACTGCGGCACGGAGAGCATGGAGACAATCGAGAGTATCTCGTTGGAGCACTTGAACTCGCACGACGTCACGAGCATCTTGGCCAACTGCGGATCCAACGGATATTCAGCCATAACTTGTCCGACCGTCGTCAACTCACCTTCGTCATCGAGCGCACCGAGGTAGTTCAACAATTCAAGAGCGCGCATGAGCGTCTCCGGAGCGGGAGGATCCATGAAATCAAAGTGCACCAAGTCGTCTATGCCTAGCTTCTTGAGCTGTAAAACCACGCTGCCGAGGTTTGATCTCAAAATTTCCGGATACGTTTGTTCCTGCAAATCCTTCTTGAAGGATTGCTCCGTGTAAAGGCGGAAACACTTACCCGGCTGCGTACGACCCGCACGACCGGCGCGCTGCTGCGCGGACGCTCGAGAAATAGGCGACACCAGTAGAGATTCTACGCGGATTCTCGGGTTGAACACCTTTTGCTTGGAAAATCCAGGATCGATCACGTACACAATGCCGTCGATCGTGAGCGAAGTCTCCGCGATGTTCGTGGACACGACAATCTTCCGTCCCGGCAGCTTGCCCGGTTTCCCCTCCGGCGCCTTGTCAAAAATTTTCTGTTGCATTGCCGGCGGAAGAGTGGCGTATAACGGCACTACGTTCGCCACGCCCACTTCATCACCTAAATTCTGAATTTCTCGCCGAATCTTCCCGCACGCGTCTTCGATCTCCTCTTCACCAGTCAAGAATAAAAGAATGTCTCCTGGAGGTTCGCACTGGTGGATTTGCGTCACGGTGCGAATGGACGATTCTAAGTAATCTCGCTCCGGTTCTTGCGTGTAAAAGATCTCGACCGGGTGCATTCTGCCCGGAACCTTCATCAAAGGCGCGTCTAAAAAGTATCCTTGAAACTTTTCAGCCTCGAGCGTCGCGGACATGACGACGCACTTGAGATCCTTTCTCTTGACGAGCACCTCCTTCAACAAACCAAACAAAATATCCGTCGCCAGCGTCCTCTCGTGCGCTTCATCGATCACGATGACGGAATATCTCGACAACAACGGATCCGTCATCGCCTCTCGAAGCAACATACCGTCCGTCGCGTACTTTAACATAGTCTTCGGTCCAGTCGCCTCCTCGAAACGAATTGAATAGCCCACCTCCTCGCCGATGTTCACGTCCATCTCATCCGCCACACGCTTCGCCACGCTCATCGCCGCCACTCTCCTAGGCTGCGTGCACACACACATCTTCCCATCCGCCGTGTATCCCGCATCAACGACGAATTGCGGCACCTGCGTCGTCTTACCGCTCCCCGTCTCCCCGACGAGAATCATCGTCTGACTCGAGTTTAACTTTTCGATAAACTCTCGCTTTTGTAACCACACCGGCAGCGTCTTGCGCTTGCTCAGGATGTCGTAATACTTTTGCGAGAGCGGGTTTCCGGTGTGTTTGTTCACTCCATCGTCCGCGTCCTCGTCCGCGTCGGCCGTCTTGGCGCGCTTCGGCGATTTTTCATCCGCGCCTCCCATGGCGGCGGCGGCGCGATTCTTCTCTTCGCGCGCGTCTGCGTCGACGTGATCGGTCGTTCTCGCGCGTACGTCGGCGTGTGTGCGCGCGACGCGTTCGCGTCGAGTCGTTCACGCGACGCGGGCGGTCGACAACGTGCGCGCGCGTGCGCGACGCGCGTCAGAGTGTCGATTCACCGCGCGCTGGGTTTGCTCAGTCTCGCCGCGCGAGGCGAACCGGTTTGGATATTTTTTACAACATGACGCCCCCAGATTGACCCTGATGACCGTGACGCGCGATCTCCGGTCGTCCGTGCGTCTGCGACAACTCTCCGAGCATCGGTGGCACGTCGCTCCCTTGAATAAAGGTTCGAAAAATCCCCTCTCGATTCACCGTGTTTAATCGAACGCACCCGCCCGAGGAACCGTCCACGGACATCGCGAGTGCGATCGCTCTCGTCACGAGCGCCTCGCACGCCTCTCGAGTCATCCCCTCGCGCCACCCGTCGTCTAAAAATCCCCAAATGTACGTAGAGCCGCTCCCATCCGTCGTCCAGCGCTCCTTGACCATGTTTCCGCCCGCCGTGCACGCGTACACCTGCGCGCCTCGACGCGCGTCCCAACCGCCGACGATGGTGTACGCGCTCAGTCCGCGTCCACGATTCGCACCCTTATTTTGATAAGAAATTTGATTCGCGATCGTCGCCACCGTTTTCACGTCGGCACTCGAGTCGATCTCCATCTCGTGTCGCTCGACAAGGTCTCGAACAAAACCGCTCACCGCCTCGGTGTCTGCCGCCGAGCCCGATCGACACATGATCGTTCGATCGTTCAGCGCCACCATCTTATCCGACGCGCGATTGGAGACGTAGATGCCTGCGTAAAATCACATCGTGCCGTCGTCGTCAAATCGTCAGTCGCGGGCGTCGTCGTCGCGCGACGCGCGAAGGTTTCTAATCAATCGATTCGAGTCAAAATCTACATGATGATGATGATGATGCGCGCGTCTCGTCGCCACGATGGCGCCGACGCACCCGTGCTCACGCGCGTGTCCGCGCCCAAAACGACACCGTCGGCGTACTCGCACGCGACGATGGTCGTGCCCGTGTGCGGGGCCTCGCTCGCGGGTTCGAAAGCCATGATGATGATGGCGCGCGTCGGCGAGTGCCGTTCGTCGGGGCCTCACTCGTCGGCTCGTCGACTCGTCGCCGAGACGCTCGCCGAGAAACGAGCGATCGCGACGACCCAAATCGTGGTCGCGACGTCGACGATGACGACGGACGGCGCGCGTCGTTTGGGCGCGTGTCACAACGCCCTCGTCACGGCGTTGCTCACGGACACGTATCAGCTCACGATGGCGTACGCGTATTGGCGAAACGGCACGCACGATCGACGAGCGGTGTTTGAACTGTTCTTTCGTAAGAATCCGTTTCACGGCGAGTTCACCGTGTTCGCGGGACTGGAGGAGGCGTTGCGATTCGTGAGCAACTTTTCATTCTCCGAGCGCGACGTCGAGTATCTGAAATCGACGCCCGTGGGGGCGAACATGGAGGATGAGTTCTTTGAGTATTTGCTCAAGATTGACGCGAGTGATATTAGGGTGTACGCGCAGAAGGAGGGATCGGTGGTGTTTCCGAGAGTGCCGCTTCTTCGATTGGAGGGACCGCTGGCGACGGTGCAGTTGCTCGAGACGACGCTATTGTGTCTCGTAAATTACGCGAGTCTCGTGGCGACGAACGCGGCAAGACATCGATTGGTGGCGGGAGAGGATGTGATGCTGTTAGAATTCGGATTACGGCGGGCCCAGGGCGTGGATGGTGGGGTGAGCGCGAGTCGGTACGCGTATCTGGGCGGTTTTGACGCGACGAGCAACGTCGAGGCGGGACGGCAGTTTGGGATTCCGATCAAAGGCACGCACGCGCACTCGTACGTGCAGTCGCACTCTGGATGGGATTGCGTGAAAAACCCAAGATTAAAAGCCGCCAACGGGTCGACATGTGAAGATTTTCCGGCATTGGTGATGGAAAAGATGAAGTGCTTGGAGGCGGTGCGAGACGACATGGAACCGGATTTGCGCTGGAACGAGACCAACACGAGCGAATTAGCCGCGTTCACCTCGTACGCGCTCGCGTTTCCATCGGCTTTCTTAGCGTTGGTGGACACGTACAACGTTCTCCAGAGTGGACTCCCGAACTTTTGTGCCGTGGCGTTGGCACTCAGGGAGCTCGGGTACGCCGCCGTGGGAATCAGATTGGACAGCGGCGACTTATCTTATCTCAGTAAGTGTTCCCGCGCGTTCTTGCGCGACATCGAGCGCTTACTCGGAACGAAAATTGCGGATAATTTGAGCAAAGTTTCCATCACGGCGTCGAACGACATTCACGAGGAGGTGTTGTTTTCGTTGAAACAGCATGGTCACGAAATCGACGCCTTCGGCATCGGTACGCACCTCGTGACGTGTCTCAAGCAACCCGCGCTCGGGTGCGTGTATAAACTCGTCGAGGTGGATGAAACCCCTCGCATCAAACTCTCCGAGGATTTAGCAAAAGTCACCATTCCTGGATGTAAGAATGGCTATCGGTTGTTCTCGCAGACGGGCGAGGCCATCGTGGACTTGATGACGCGTGTGGATGAGCCCGCGCCAAAGGTGGGTGAGCGCATGTTGTGCAGACACCCGTTCTTGGAGAGCAAGCGAGCGTACGTGGTGCCCTCGAAGATACAGCCGCTGTTCACGTGCGTCTGGGACGGGAAGCGAGGCGCGCCCGCCGACTTAGACTTGAGCTTAGAAACGTCTCGCGCGCGCTGCAAAGAAGCCATCAAGCAACTGCGATCGGATCATTTACGATACACGAATCCGACGCCATACAAGGTGAGCGTCTCGGCAAAGCTGTACGATTTCATTCACGATCTTTGGCTCGCCGAAGCGCCGGTGGGCGAGCTGCGTTAGGCAAGGTAGTTTTTTGTGATCGCTACTCATTCATTCTATCTTTTTGCTACGTCTATTGTACTTGTCAATTCGCGTTGTCCTCGTCATCGTCCGTCGGGACGTATCGAGGCGCCATCTGACTCAGAGGCAAGATTTCCTCATCGTGCCAGTCGTCCTCGCCGTTGCCGTCATCGTCGTCGTGATCATCGATTGTCAACTTTTCAACCGGAACGTTCTTCTTTGGTTGGACGTCGCCGTTTTTACTTCTCTGTCTGTTTCGTACTTCTTCGATGAGCCGGGCGAACATCGCGTCGCACGTCTTCACAGAGGTCGCCGTTGCTTTTTCCTTGCTCGTCGCCATCGTGTTGAAAATTCTCGCCTTGGCTCCCGCACAATGCTTGCGTTGTTCCTCTCTGTTCACCTCTCGCGCGATGGCGGGCAAATCAGGCACCCTCCCGTACTCGATGATCGAGTTCACTCGCGTCGTGAACTCTTTGTGTCTCACCTCGAGCTGCTTCTTATCGCCGCTCGAATTCAAGCCCACGTTTTTACACATCTCTCGCAGTTTGTTCAACGCGAACACGTGATACGCGAGCTTGGGCAGGCGTTTCGGCACCGTCTCCGACGCAGTCGCCGCCGTCCTCGCGCGTTTGCTTTGTTGCCTCCCCGGCGAAGACAAACGCTCATTCTTCACCAAGCACGAGTTTAAATGGACGTTCATGTTCACGATCAAAATTTTCGAATCGCACACGGGACAATTCGCGAATTCTTCCTCCTCGGCGTCCAGGACGATGGCGTCGTGTTCGGCGTCCTCCTCGTCGTCGTCATCCTCCTCCACAAACTCATCGTCTCGCTCGATCACCGGTCGAGACGGTTCGTCGAGCTGATCCACGGTTCGCACGCGAGCCGACGATCCCATTCTCCCCGTCGTCGTCGTCGTCGTCATCGTCCCTTCCCGTTCCCCTCTCGCCCGCGCGTCTCTCTCCGCGAGCGTCGTCCCCAATAACTCATCTCTCACCCTCTTATAACACTCAACCGCGTGTTCCAACGCCTTATTCGGCAAGAGATCCCTCTCTTCGGCCGGTTCTCGACACGTCGGACACTTCTCCATCACCGGCAACGCCCTGCGCACGCAATCCGAGCAAAACGCGTGATGACATCCTCGAAAGCTCACCGGCATCTCGTAGAAATCACCGCAGATCCCACACCGCATGCTCGCGTCGAAATCGCGCTGCGGACGCGTGGGCCACGCCTCGGCGACGTCGGCGTGCGCCGTTCGAGCGCTCATGTCGACGCGTCGATCGAACGTCGAACGCACGCACGCGCGCGCGCGACGTCGATGTGACGCCCGCATCGGTGGGTCGACGAGACCTGACTCGTCGCGAGTGGCTCCTCCGTTCCCCTCTCGCCCAAAAGTGACCCATAGCTTTCGCGGAGTCACCGTGGGTGAGGTATTGGTTATGTTTTGTAAGACGCGTGTACACAGTGGAAAAGCACGTCTCAATACGAGCGTGCGATCGCCACGCGCGTGCGGCTCGCGCCGCACATGCGTTTCGACGAGGGGCTGTAGCTCAATTGGTAGAGCGCGCGCTTAGCATGCGCGAGGTACCGAGATCGAAACTTGGCAGCTCCACAGACTTTTTTGACGGGTTTGTTTCTTTTTGACACACTGCGGTACCGCGGTGTTCCCGCGCGCCGCGTCGTCGCCGCGTGTGATTTTTTTCTGTGTGCATTGCATGCATTCTGCAGTCTCGCAATGTGCTCTCGAGTATTGTTGTTCACATGATTACAAGCGTGCTAAGTGTCGTCTGTGTCGTCCGTCGAGCGCGAGAACAAACCGTCGCGAGAGAAACGTCTCGAGACAGTGAACGAACGAAAGTAATCGTTCAAACGAAAAACGAACGTTTCTTGCTACCTCACTCTCACTCAGTGATGGCCTCCTCCCGGCACGCGCTTGTGCACGAACCACTCGCTCCCAATCTTCATCGGCGGCGCGCCCTCCTCGAGACGCCCCCAGTGAATGATGGAGTCGTCGTCCGGATCCGGCGATCCGACGACGCGGTACTCCATCGTGGACTCAACAACACACGGCGATTCTTCCGTCCCCGTCGGCGCGCGCAAAAACGCGTGGTGATCAAAGATATCCTCCCCTCGCATCTTCCCCTCGAGCTCCGCCTTGTACAAACCCGTCGCGTTCTCCAAGTTGGTCACCACCCCCCCGCTCGAGGCTCTCACGGACGCGTACAGAGCCTGCGCGCGCGCACCGCGCATCATCGCGCCATCATCATCGTCAGTCACTCGTTCGCTCGTTCGTTCGCGCGCCTCTCTCTCGCGCGCGTCCACCACCACCGCCTCGCGCGCGCGTCCCCGTTCGCCCGTTTCGATCGGCGCGATCCTCCTCGTCTCGCCTCGTCTCGTCGCCGTCGTTCGTCGCCGCATCGCTCGCTCGATCGATCGCGCGCGCACCTCTCGTCTCGCGACGCGCGTCGCCGACGCGATCGCTCGTCGAAGCATCGTCGTCGTCCCGCTCGAGTCGCGTCGTGGCGCCGCACGGGAACGACGCGAGGCGAGGCGAGGGGCGCGCGGTGGTGAGGGACTCGTTTGTGGGTCGTGACTCGCGAACGCGACCGAGCGAGACCCTCGACCGATCGTGACCCATGGGTGGTGGTGAGACAAACCCTAAAAAAGGGAACGATCGATGAGTCGTGATCGGTGAAAAGTCCCTCGGAAAAGAACACCTCGCGATGGGGACGCGAGGTCGATCGACGACGCCGACGCCGCCTTTCCGAGGCGCGCGAACGAGCGCGGTCGGTGCGAGCTCGAGCGAACGTTCGAGAAGTCATCGAGTGATCCTTCGCGTCGTAAAACACAGCGAGAACACCGACCATGGGTCGCATGCACACGCCCGGTAAGGGCATGTCCGGCTCCGCCTTGCCCTACAAGCGCTCGGCGCCGAGCTGGTTGAAGATCACCCCGACGGAGGTGACGGAGATGATCGTCAAGATGGCGAAGAAGGGGATGACGCCGAGCCAGATCGGTGTCATGCTTCGCGACAACCAAGGCATCGCGCAGGTGAGCACGGTGACCAACTCGAAGATCTTGCGCATCCTTCGCGGCCAGGGCCTCGCGCCGTCCTTGCCGGAGGATCTCTATTGCTTGATCAAGAAGGCGGTGAGCGTGCGCAAGCACTTGGAGCGCAACCGCAAGGACATGGACTCCAAGTTCCGCTTGATTCTCATCGAATCCCGCATCCACCGCTTGGCTCGTTACTACAAGCTCGCCAAGAAGCTTGAACCGACCTTCAAGTACGACTCCGCCACGGCGAGCACGCTTTTGACTGCGGCGGGTAAATAGAGTAGACGGGGAACGCATAGGGTGATTGGGGAGCTATCAATACATACACGTATCATTCTAAAAATTTCTGCGTCGACGCGTCCCCGGAAATCGTGCGCGGGTGACAATCTTGGTCCCGGGCGCGCGGTTGAGCGCGCGCGTACTCAATCGAATCGCTCAATCTCACCGCACACGACGTCGCGCGCGCGCGGACGAGAGGTGAACGCGACTCGAATAATACGTTCGATCCATCTCTACCTCGCGCGCTCGTTCGTTCCCTCGCGCGCGCGCCATGTCGTCGACGCGAAGAAGCGCGCGCCTGAGCGCAGCTGCCTCGGATGCCGAGATGACGTCGCTCGCGACGACCGAACCGCTCGTCGACGCGCCGACGCCGGCGACGATGGCGACGCGAGGACGTCGGGGAGGGAAGCGTCCGCGGTCTCCGGCCCTGGACGAGGTCGTACAGTCGAGCGCGGCGAGATTAACGCGAGGAAAGAGGAGAGAATCCAACGCTACGGCGCCGACGCCGGCGACGCGAGGACGTCGAAACACGATGCGTGGGCGCGACGCGAGCGGTGCAGATGAAGACGAAGAGCCTCTGGAGGTTGTGCACGGTGGTTCGACGGTGAACGCGTACGAGATGACGAACATGGTGAAATCAGAGCTCGTCGCGGAGTTTGAGAGACGTGGCGAAAAGTTGATTGAACTCGAACGCGAGACGATCGAATTGAGACAAAAGACGGCGAATGCGGAATCTTTACACGCGGCGGTGAAGGCTGAGGTGGAAACTTTGCGAGAGTTAAAGTCAGAGCACGAGAAGAGCAAGAACGCGATGCGAGATGAGCTCGCGGAAGAGCGGCAGGCGAACATGTTGGCGCTGGAACGAGAAGTCGAGCGCGCGTGCGATGCCGAGTCTCGAGCGAAAACTCTCGCGCTGGAGTTGGCTCAGGTGAGGGAAGAGCGCGTCAAGTTAGAAGCTAGCATCGATCGGGAACGCGCAAACGATTCCGCGGAGGAAGCGGCGGAGATATTGGATTTATCGGAGAAGACTGCAGAGTTGGAGTACGCCGTCGCCGAGCACCTGGACGAAATTTCAAATCTCAAGCGAGAAAACATGAGTCTGAAGACTAGTCTGCAGCGCACCGAAGCGGAACGCGACGAAGCCACGGAACGTGTCGAACAGAGCGAAGAGGCGGTGCGCTCGTGCGAGGGGCTGGTGGCCGTCGCCGAAGCCTCTATGATTGAAATGCGTAAGGAGCTCGACGCGGCGACGTCAATGTCGCCGACGCAGACGACTCCCGAGATTGAAGAGTTGCGCGCCACCAATAAAGTCTTACAAGAAGAACTTCGCATCGCGACGAAAGAAGCGGCCGAGGTTAAGACGCTGCGGCGGAAATCCGAGTTTGCGGCGACGTGTGAGGAGCGGGCCATGGCCGCCGAGGCGCGAGCGCTTCGCGCCGAGGCGAGTGTCATCGAGACGTCTTCTTTGCAGACGAGACTGTCCAAACTCGAGTATCTCGAAAACGATTGGGCTTCAGTCATCGAGCGCGTGACCGGTGACGTCAAACTCCCCTCTGATCTCGTGCAGCGTGTCATCACGCTCGAGAGTCGTCTCACCGCGCAAGCCGGCGACAAAGGAAAGATGATGTCCGATCTCGCTGAGGCTCAGATGAACGAAACCACCGCGGCTCGACGAGCGTCCGAGGCTGAAGAAAAGTGTCAAAGCGCCGAAACGAGGGCTTCGGAAGCGACCGGTGCGCTCGCGAAAGCCGAGCGCCAAAAATCGCTGATGAAGAACGAGATGGAAAGCTTGCAACGCCTCGTCAAGTCTTACGAAGACGAGGCGAACGTCGCGGCGGCGAAAAATTCGAACAAAGAAAAGGTCGAATTGGAACGTCGTTGCAAAGATCTCGAAAAGGCGAAGGATGCGGCGACGAAGAAGATATCTTCGCTCGAAAAGGCGAAGGATGCGGCGACTAGTAAGGTCTCCGCGCTCGAGAAAGAGTTGAACGAGACGAAAACGCGAGCGCAAGCTGCCGAACAGGCGGCGCAAGAGGCTGCGACGAAGCGCGAGGAAACCCCGGAAACGGACACTCGCGTGCAAGTTCTGGAACGCGAACGCGATGAACTCGTGCAACGATTGAAACGCGCCGCCGCGAGCGCGGTTCCAGATCCGCAGGCGACGAAAGTGCTTCATTTCAAATCGAATCCAGTCGCTGCGGCGAGGCGAAGCCACATGGAAAAAGAGTTGGAATCACTGCGAAGCGAAGCCAATGGATTGCGCGAGGCGTTATCGAGGCTCAAAGATGGCTCTGGAACGTCCGCGAACGAGGCAGACATGACCATCTTGAAGCGGAAAGTGGAAGATTTACAGAAACGCGAGCAACGTTTGATGACTGTCTTCAAGCGTCAAATCTCCGCCTTCCGAGAGGCGTGTCACAAAATCTTCGGTTACAAGATCGAGATGACCGAAGGTCAAGACGGTGGCGCGACGTTTTCACTCCTCTCTGATTTCGCTGTCAAGCCCACCGACACGTTCGCCTTCAAGTACGACGAAAAGGCTTCCACCGTGACGCTGAAACCAACCACCTTCGTCGATACGCCCGAGGTGAAACGCTCGGCGGAAACCTTCATCGATCGTCTGGAGTGCATACCCGCCTTCGTGGCCAACCACACCCTCGAAGCTTTCAACAACAGCGACGCCACGGCGTAGATCTCATCCTCGCTCGCGGTAGTAAAACAGTAGCAGACGCGCGTACCCAAACCGCCGACTCAGCGTCCGCCCCGCGTCACAGTCCGACGGTCGACTCGCGCCGACATGTTCGCCCTCTCCTCCATCCCGACCGCGACGCGCGTCTCAAGCGCGCGTCCGAGCGTCTCGTCTCGTTCGCGCGCGTGCGCCGTGACGACGCGCGCGTCGAACGCCGATCATCATCGTGACGTCCCCGTCGTATCTCGACGAGCGCTCTCCCTGAGCGCGTCCACGCTCGCCGTTCTCGGCGCCGTCGCGCTCGTCGAACCGCGCCCGAGCGACGCCGCGTACGGCTCGGCGAGCGGCGGCGGTGGCGGCGAAGACGCGACGGAGGTCACCTGGGACACGTTTTACGGCGCGGCGGATCCTCCGGCGACGTACGGCGGGCTGGGCGGGACGAAAAAATCCTTGGCCAAGTACTCGTACGACGTCGCGAGCTCGTGGGTGGAGGAAGCGACGTCCAAGGTGGAGAAAGGAAGCGGTGGGCAAGACTCTCGATGGGTGAAAAAAGGTTCGAGAGGGGAGGTGAAGGCGTATTGTTTGACGCTCAACCGCGCGGGTCAAGACGGCGCGTCGTTCGCTCTGACAGATTCGTCGTTGCAAGCGGTCGCCGGTGCGCTGAGCGAGATGCAAGATTCCATCTCGAATGGACGGGTGAAGAGCTCGAGGATCACGGAGAATGATAAGGATTACGCCGTGTTCGACGTGGACGCCGATCGTAAGTACACCGTGAAAATCACAATTGATAACACGGGGAGACTGTTCGCCTTCGTCGTCACCGCGCCGGCGAGCAAGTGGCGTTCGGAGAAGGCTGTGCTCGATCGCATGGTCAGTTCTTTCGCCGTGTATACGAACGCGTCGCAATTTGTGTAAAACAACAACAAACTAGGTCCTATGCTTTTCGCGACAAATCTAAAGGCGCGTATTCCTCGACCGAGTCGCGTCGGAGCGGAACGGCGCGTAAACCGTATTTTTCGCACATCTCCTCCGTCAAAAACGTCCCGGCGACGACGTGCGTCTGTGCCAAACTCTTCATTCGAGGCGTCGGCTCGCCGAGCGCGGGATCGTCAAAGGTGGCGCAGCACTTTGGCGCCGTGAGTGAAATCAACAAGTTTGGCACAAACACCTCGTCTCCGCTCGGCGCGCCGTCGACGTTCCATCCCGACGGAATGTCCAGACTCACCGTGAACAACGCGCGCTCATCGCGTTCAGCGTTCGTCAGCGCTATCAGCTTTTTCATCACCTCCACGAACGGCGCTCGCACGTCCCCTCGAAACGAAAATCCAAACATCGCGTCCACGAAGCACGTCGCCTTCGCCTCCGCGGCGTTCGGCGCGTGCGCGTCCATCATTTTCAGCACCTCCTCCTCGTCCACGAACGTCACCCCGCGCGTCTCTCGACACTCATCCACGAGTTTCGCGTACAGTTCGCTCTTCCCGGGTCCCTTCGGATACCACACCTTCACCTCGGACCTCTCTCGTCTCGTCGCCACCTCTCGAGCCAAAACCAACCCGTCGCCGCCGTTGTTCCCGGGACCACACAGCACGACGAACGCGTCGTGTCCGACCGCGCGCGCTAACGTCGCCGTCGCCGCGTTCTTCCCCGCCGTGCGCATCAATGATTCGAGCGACGACGCCTCGCATCCGATACCGGCGATGAGGTCCTCGTCCAACGCGCGCGCCTCGCTCGAGGACAGAAATCGCCCCTCGTATCGACACCACGACGCCGTCGACGACGACGCGGACATGGTCGCCGCGCGCGCGCGAGGGATCGTCGCCGCGCGCGCGCGAGGGATCGTCGCCGCGCGCGCGATCGTCGCGGTCGCGGCGCGGCGCATTGCCGCGTCGTCGGTCGTCGGTCGAACGGTGCGTCGAGGTCGTGCGTGTACCTCGTACAATGGTGTGATTCACGACTCGTCTTTGGGTGTGTGTGTACCCATCATTCCCCACCGATCATCATTCGAAAGCACACGCGGCGTTTTTCGTTTATCACCCACCCCCTTTTCTCTGCATCCCACAAGGCTTTCAAAACCAGCACACTACGAGATGGACCATCCCCCCGCGCGCCCGCCGAGCCGAATCGACGACGACGCGCCCTCGCGCGATGGCGTCGCCACATCTCACGCGTGCGAATCATGTCCGACAGCGAACACGAAGTCGAAACCTTTGAATCCGCCGACGCCGGCGCCTCCCACACGGTGCCCATGCAGGCCGGTTCGGTGCGCAAGGGTGGTTTCATGGTGCGTTCACGGCGCCCCGCGCGCGATGCGACGGCGAGCGCGGAGGGTGGATTCGTGTTCGGGCGAGACGCGCGCGACGCGCGAGGAGACGCGCGCGCGCGATGGAACGATGGGACAATTTTCGTTCGTTCGCGCGGCGTCGCGGTCACGCGTCGAACGCGATCGCGCGCGCGTGGAGACGGTCGCGCGCGCGGCGGCGGACCGCGCGGGGAAACCCTGGAGATATCGGGATCGGAGCTCGGAGACTGACGGTTGAGCGCACGTTTTCTGTCGATGTTCGCAGGTCATCAAGGGTCGCCCGACCAAGGTGATCGAAGTCACGACGTCCAAGACCGGTAAGCACGGTCACGCCAAGTGCCACTTCACCGCGCTCGACATTTTCACCAACAAGAAGATGGAGGAACTCGTGCCGTCGTCGCACAACCTCGAAGTGCCGGTTGTCTCGCGCGCGGAATACACGTTGTTGGACATCGATGAAGACGATCACATGTCCCTCATGGACGACAAGGGTGACACTCGCGAAGATTTGAAGCTTCCGAGTGGTCACGACGATGCGGAAAAGTTAGCCGACGAAATTCGCGCCGGCTTCGACGACGGCAAGGAGCTCGTCATCACGATTTTACAGGCCATGGGTATCGAGCAAGCGCACGCGCTTAAGGAGATCAACAACAGCTGAGAGTATTATTGAAAGCTAATTGGAGTCATTGATAATCTAGATATGAGCCGAGGGCGTGGGATGCGAGAGACTCGAACGCGTCGATGACGGGCGGAAAGAGTAGCGCGGCGTCTTTGATTTTCTCCATTCAACGCACTCACCGTTGTCAGTATACTATCATCTGAGTACCAAATACACATCATTCATCATCGTTTCGAGCGTCGTCTTCGCGTCTTCGCGTCGGTCCTCGCGCGTCGTCGGTTCTCTCCCGCAGCGGCCATCGCGCATTCCTCACTCGTTGGCTCTGACGGACGAGACCGAGACCACCGACCGAGTCTCGATCCGTCCTCGGAGCGCCACCGAAACGCGTGGAAAGCGTCTCGATGAAACATTCGCGTCGCGCGATGACTCTAGCGCACGAAGGCGCGCTCAGGTCGACGTAGTGAGACGTAACCGCTCGTGAAACATGGCGCGGCCATTTCGAAGTAGTCGTCCCATCGCGTGGCGCCTCGTCGTCGTCGTCCTCTCGGCGCTCTTCGCGCGCACCGACGCGTCATTTGCCGTGGTTGACTGCCACGATAACGCCGTGATCGGCAACATCGTCGGCGCGGGCGTGGCGGGAAACCGCGATGGACGGTTTGAAAAGAGTCTGCTCAACTCACCATCGAGCGTGTCGTGCAACTCAACGCTGTGTTACTTGTCGGACTCGGGAAATCACGCGATAAAGACGCTAACGCTGTCGAAAAACGAGATGGTGCACTTGGCGGGGTCGTCCGAGGGATCGTCGGGATTGAGAGATGGACAGGCGTCTGAGGCGGCGTGCGGTTCGAGTAGCAATCCCACAGAGCCGTTGTTTAGTTCACCACAGGGCGTCGTGCTCGTCTCTCAAACCAGCGCGTATTTCTCCCGGGGTGATGTGTTGGTAGCAGACGCGGGTAACAATGCGATTAGAAAAGTATCCGGCAAGACGGTGAGCACAGTGATTTCCGGTTTGTCGACGCCGCCGATGGCACTCGTATTGGACGAGAGTGATGGAGCGATTTATTTCCTTAGCAATTCAACCCATCACCTTTCAAAGTTGTCGTACAACGCAGTGAGCGCGACTAGCGTCGCTGGTAGCCAAACCACGGCGGGAATGGTGGATAGTGCGACCGCCAGTAGCGCGCGATTTTCGGCGCCGGAAGGCTTGACGTTGGACGCCGCGAATCGTACATTGTACATCGCTGACACCGGAAATCATGCGATACGAAAGTTTGTGCTATCGACGGGGGCAGTGACGACGGTCCTCGGTGACGGTACGATATCATCGAGCGCTACTGTGTTGGACTCGGATGGTGAGTTGGCCACACCGGCACGCTTCAACTACCCTGCTGGGATCGCATACAATTACGACACTGGCCTCAGTAGTGGTGTATTGATAGTATCCGATCGTGGAACGCATCGGTTGAGGAAAATTGTTTTGTCAGACTCCACGGCTTCGAACGCTGCGACGGTGGTTAGCGTCGGTGGTAGCTATAACGGAAAATCTGGCTTCTTAGATAGCACTTACGGAAGCAGCGCTCTCCTGAACACGCCGGTATCAATATCATACGTGACTGATTCATCTTACGTGGTTGCGGATAAGAGCAACCACGCCATGAGAAAAGTACATATAGAATCACCGGTTGACGTCACTTTTACGATACAATCGGTGGCAGATGTCGAGCGAACGGTGGAAAGTCATGATCTGGTGTTATTGAATTACGGGCGGTACTCCATTAATGGGCCCCCGTACAATGAAACCACCCACTTCTCGGGTGAACTCACGTACTTTGGTGAAGAACACGAGATTACAATGTGTGCACACCCATCTGTAGATTACTTCGTAAAGTTTGAGGGATCGATGCAGGCGATGGTAAAGGATTCAACAAACCATTTATACTTTGGATACACTGGATCATCAGTCACGGACAGCATGGCAAGAACCTTTCGGATCCGCGGTCCCGGATGTACGGATAAATCTGCACCAAATTACAACCCTTTTGCCACGAGCGATGACGGTTCATGCGTGAGTGGTGTAAAAGTGCATTTCAACGTGAGTGTCTGGGGCGTGGTCGAGCACGCCGTGTACGAGTTTGAAGGACCTGGGTTTTACGTCTCAGACTCGTTTCCAACCGGGAGTGGTGAGGCAGATTACACGGAAGATGTGTACCACGAGTTCACGGCCTATCCGGGTGGTACGTATATCGCACATTTCTACGGAGCTCTGAATGCTTCTCTCAGTACTGTATCTGGACAGTCTGGGTTGGGAGCAACGGAGATAAGCTATTGGAGCTACTCATCTTCAGAGGCTAGTGACCAGGGATCAAAGAGTGCTCGCATCACAGGGCCAGGGTGTATCGACGCGTCTTATCCAACGTACAATCAATATGCGTCGGAATCTGATGAAGTGAACGCGTGCTCGTTTGGGGCGAACATGCGTGTTATCATAAATGCAAGTTCTGCATCAGAGTCGTGGTATGACTACGGTTCCATCACAGCACCGGGTATTAACGAAGCCTCCCAAAAAGTTGACGGTATTTCGTTGGATAATGCAACTGATCAAGTGGTCGTAGATGTTACTCTGGTACCCGGTGTGTACGAGTTTGATTCATTCGGCGACGTGTCAGTGGACGTGCAGCAACTTCAATCCAGTGGATTTGTTTCTCTGAACACGTGGGTCGGAACTGACTCTTCACTTCGTTACGATCAACATGGGTTCGCCACCGCTCAACAAGAGCGCGTCGTCGTGTCGTTTCCGCCGTCTTCATCACGTTATATCACAACTAATGTGGTTGGCTACGCGGGTGGAATACTTTTGGGTGATGATGACGTGTCCAGTGTGACATTCGAAGAAGGATCTGTTCCACAGCTAGGAAGCATAACATCTACGTTCTTAAAGAGCACGTTGACTACATCAGCCCTGAATTCATTGTGGTATACCAACAACATCAACGCGTATGGCGTCACCCCATACACGATGGTGCTCACCCCCGACGCTTATCAATTTGGCGTGTCGGTAAAGCTGTTGCTCAAATATGATGAGTCCTCTTCAACTTCGCAAGAAGGCAATGATAATCTTGTGCTTTTCAAGCAAGGAGTGAAAGTAAAGTCTGTATATGGTGCGGCATTTGACTCAACTGCAGGTACCGTTACAACAAAGCTCGATTCGCCGGGCACTTTCGGTGTTGCATTTCGAGCCACCATCAGAGGTATCTCACCTCCGAGAGCATACATCGACGGTGGTACTAATGTGACAGTAGACGGTGTCGATATGTCATCACTCGCTACGTTGGGTACTCAAACATCGAATCAGAAGTGTCGATGGGGTGATAAGTTTACAGCAGCGACAACGGTCGCGTCGGCGGACGCTCGTTCAGTGCTTTCGGGCAGTGATAGCACGGTAAAAGGTACAAAGATCAACGCCGTCTCGTGTTTATCACCCTCGATGAAGTACGCCGGTTTCACAATCGTCGAGTTCTACAATTCAGGCAACCTCATGACGAGTAACACCAACCTGACGCTCCTGTTGACCGCATCTCCATACATCACTTCTGTCGCGCCAGCTGAAGGCACCATTTCTGGAGGAACCATCGTCACCGTTTCTGGAAACTTTTTGAGAGCAGGGGCATCGTCGTCCGATTGGGAGAAGTATGATGCGGACTCCACGTTCTTCGCGAACAGCGGCCCCACGGCTTTGTCATGCGTGTTTGGTTCAGTCACGTCAAGTGGAGTCGCGATTTCGTCGGCTGTCGCGATGTGTGAAAGTCCATCTTCCAGCAGCGCAGTCTCGACAAGTTTACGTGCAGGTGATCCCACGTATCCAGTGATAGGATACGGCGATTACTCCTTCGTTGATGATTTCGACGCGAGCATCACTCCCACAGCCTACAAAGACAACAGTGGAATAAGTGTGATGACGGATGGTGGTGTAGAAATCAGTCTTTTCGGCGCGACAGGTTCGTTGACAAAGCAACGCAACGAATTCTATGATTGGCAGTGCTTATTTGGCACGGTGCGCGTAGCCGCGAGGGAGAAGCCGTATGGCGATTTGAGCTGTCTTTCAACATCCTTAGCTCGCGGAAGCACTCTCGACGTCCGACTCGTCGGACCAAACGGCGAAGGCTCGTTACTGCTCGGTAGTGTTTCCTCGGATACGATTGCGGACACGTACGTCGACTCCATCGTAACCCTACCAGGAACTCCGGAGACAATCCAAACGCTCGCCGTCATCGGCAGAGAACAGTCTCCCCAGTTTTGGGAACCTCTCAAATGGATCAGCACCACGCACGCGCTCATCTCCTCTCCGGGCAGCGGTTGGGTCGGAACCGGTCAAGGGTTTGGTCACGGCGCCTACGGGGATCCGAATTGCACGTTTACGTCGGACGCGGGCGTCATCACCACTCGGGTTGCGACGATAATTTCATCCGCGCTCGTCGTGTGCGAAGCGCCCATCTCGGAGTCAAAAGTATGGTCTTCCGTGCACGTCTCGGCGAACAGTTTATACTCAGGCGCACCGAGAACGTTGATACCCCTGTGGTTTACACCTCAAACGCGAACGGCCGCCACGTCGCTGACGCGTTTGGTCACCACGTGGTTTCCATCCGCCTCTGCTGGCGGCGTGCAAGCGGTTGCTCAAGGGTACATTTCGAACGTTCAACCCATTCCGACGCTATGCTACTACGGTCTATCGATAGACCCGACGTCGTTCACCACGAGCGACGGGTGCGAGATACCTCGAGTGCTATCCCCCGGATTCGTCACCATTTCTTTGAACAGCATGTCCGCGGTTCCCGCATTTGAACACCAGTTGGAGATTCTCGAACCGGTACGCTCGAAGACGGTGTACCCGAGATTTCTGACCGTCGACGGCGGTTCCATCGTGGACATCTCCGGAACCGACATCTACATCTCGCCGAACGGCCCTCCGCTGCACTGCGGATTCACGTACTCGACCAAGATGTTCAAAGCCACGTACGTTTCCTCAGCCTTGGTCAAGTGCGAGACGCTGGCGAGTTACCTCGACGGCGATAAGAATGAGTTCAATCTATTCATCGGTCGCGACGAGGACTTGACCGGGTCGGAACCCATCGAATTATCCGCATCACCGACCAATAAGACGATCGCCGCCGTCGCGAACACCTTCGGCGTGCGTGCTAAGGCCGCGCCCACCGTCACCGCCGTCTCTCCGACGGCTGGCAACGCGCGAGGCGGCGCCGTCTTCGCCATCAACGGCACATCTTTCACCTACGAATCTGGCAGCGCGCGCTGTATCTTCGGCAACGTCTACGTCAGTGCCACCGTGTACAACTCCACCCACGCCGACTGCGTCGTGCCTTCCCTGTATCCGCTCCGCGTCTACTCGGTCGCCTTTTCGCTCGTCGGCTCCGCCGCCCAGCGTCTCCTCGACTCTTCCTTCACCTACGCCAACGGCACCGCGTGCTCCTACGCCGTATTTTAGATTAGATGTAACTACATTAGCCTCTCCACACATCACCCGGGCGAGGCGTCGCTCTCGCCTCTCGCCTCTCGCCTCTCCGCGAGACGGCGACGCCGAAAAGCTGCGCGATCGAGCCGACACGTTCGTCAGACGCGCGCGCGACCTCATCCGCGCGAGACGAACCGATCGATCGCGATGGCGAACCCGATGCAAAACATATGCGCAAATTTCGACCAAGTGGGCAAGGTGCGCGCGTCTCCGCGTCGACGATTGCGCGCGCACTGTAACCGATTGATTCGATTGATTCGATCGATCGATCGACTCGACGACTGACGACGGACGTCATCGAACAGGCGTTCGCGGAACACTACTACAACACCTTCGACGCCGATCGTTCCCAACTCGGTCCGCTGTATAACGAGTCGTACTCGATGTTAAACTTTGAACACAGCGACGCGAGACCCGGACAGTACAAGGGAAGCGCGGCGATCGTCGAAAAGCTCCGCGCGCTTCCGTTTCAACAGGTGAAACACCAGGTCGTGACGCTGGACACGCAACCGTCGCCGAACGGTGGCGTGATCGTGATGGTGTGTGGGAATCTGCTCATCGATGGTGAACAGCACGCGCAAAAGTTTTCGCAGACGTTTCAGCTCATGCCCACCGAGGCGGCGGGACTCGCGCCGGGAAGTTACTTCATCTTCAACGACGTCTTCCGTCTCAACGTCGGGTGAGCGCGCGCGCGCGAACGCGATCATTCACGACTATATTAGTGCATCCATCTAGCTATTGACAAAACAAACGTACAGTACAAACAAAGAATTTTTCCTCTTTTCTCTTTCGGTCGTCGGTCGTCACACCGCCGTCTTCCCGCTCAGACACAAATCGACCTTTTCCAGCAGATTGACATTCTCCAACGCCGCCGCCACGCGTTCCTTATCGTTCAACTGCTTATTCACCGCCCTCTCGCTCGAGTGCGTCCCCGGAGCGATGACGACGTCCACCTTGAACCTCTTCGGAAGCGTCCTCGCGAGCTTCACGCGAATGCTCAACCCGATGAGCGTCGCCATGGAACAGTGCGGCACCGTCGGCGTGAACGACACCTTGACTCGACACCCCGCGTCATCGACGATAACATCTTCCTCTCGCACGACGTTGAGTCGCTCGAGCGAGTACGGGTGCTCGGGATCGTTGATATCCCGCACGTGGTCAAAGATTTCTTCGGCGTCGATGGCGTCCCGAGCGGTTTCGCGCGCCTCTTGAAGCGCGCGCGACGCGTTCGCGCGCGCGATGCGCTTCGCGCGCACGACCGGGGCGGGATTGATGTACTCCCCGCCCGCGTCCGCGTCACCACCGGCGTCCACGTCGGACATGACGCACGAAACGACGCGCGCGCGCGACGCGCTCTGGCGTCACATCGCGCGCCTTCATTCATTCACTCGTTCGTTCGTTCGATGACGTCGACGTCGACGCCGACGCCCGTCTCGCGCGCGACGCCGACGCCGACGCCGCGCGCGCGCGCGACCGCGTCGACCCGCGTCGCGCGCGCGTCCGCGTCGCGAGACGACGGGAACGTCGTCGTCGTCCCCGCGCACCTCGAACGCGGCCGACCCGTTCGCGAGTCTCGACGCGCGACGCTCGTCGCGCTCGCGACGACGGCGGCGGTGGTGACGACGAGAACGGCGTCGTCGAGCGCGTCCTCGTCCTCTCCCGCGCCGTCGCTCGAGAGGTACGCGGACGAAAGAAAGGCGTTCGAGGTGGGCTACCCGTCGTCGTGGGTCGTCGCGAGCAAACCGGGCGCGGAGGTTTTATTTAAAAATCCGGATGAAAAGTACAGTAACATCGGCGTTACGGTGACGCCCGTGACGATCGATTCGTTGGATAAGTTTGGATCGTTGGAGGAGATCGGTGAGCGGCTGGCGCGGGCGGAGGCGGCGAAGGAGAGCACGGTTCCGGGCGGGGTGACGGTGACGCGCTCGACGATGCGGCGAGGGGAGAAATCTGGAGTGGTTTTTTATGATTACGAGTATCGTTTGATCACGACGTATGGGAATAAGCGTGTGTACACGTCAGTGTCCATCGTGGACGGGACGCTGTACATTCTGAACGCGCAGGCGTACGAGACGGCAGATCCCGAACGGCCGACGGAGGAACAAAAGGTGAAGGATGAGGAAAACTCCGCCTTGTATCGAAGCGTGGGGGCAACGTTTGACGCGTCTCGACGAATCTTCGAGTCTTGATGTCAACGATCGATCGTCGTTTATTTGTTTTTTAATACAATTCTTCTACTAGCCGCGCCACTCCACGAATCCGCGCTGTTCGTCGTACGTCCACCACGCATCTGCTCCGTCCGTAAACAAATTCTTCGCGGGTTCGTAGCACAAGTCACTCGCCTCGGAGTAGTACATCGAACGCTCAACGCTCCAGACGTATCCCTCTGGGACGATGACGTGTGGACGCGATCGCGCGAGCGATACTAATTCGCTCTTCTCGGCGATGTGACCGTCGACGGCGCCTCCGTGCGCGACGATGTACGCCTTGAGCGCCTTGACGCTCATGGCGGAAAAGTCCAACGCTGTCGACTTCGTCGGCGCTTCGTCCCGTTTCGGTGCCCTTGTCGTCTTTACTTTCTTCGCCGCCGGTGCCGGCTCCTCCGCCTCGTCGTCCGTGTCCGCGAACATGTCTTGACCGTCGTTCGCGTCCTCGACGACGGAGGGCGTCGGCGCGTAGAGTCGAGCCGCGCGCTCAAACGCCTCCTTACGAAACGTGTACACCTCGTACTCACCCTGCCCCATCAACGCGCTCGAGAGTTCGGTCAATTTATCGAACGCTCGTTTCTCCTCCTCGCTCATCGTTTTCGTCGGTTTCCCTTTATTTTTCCCCGCGCGTCCGCCTCCGGGCTTGGCGCCGCCGCCCAAACGCTTCAACGCACCCAACACCGTCTCTCCCGGATTCAAGTATCCTGCAATCTCGCGCTGCATCACCGCCACCTCGCCCTCGCTCATCGCCTTTGCGTCTTCCTCTTCCTCCAACGCCGCCGTGCTTCGCCTGATCGCCCCGCTCGCGAATCTCTCGTCCACTTTGGCGTCCTCGTCCAACCACAAGTCGGCTTCGTCCTTCTCCTCGGCGTACTCCACGTAATTCCCATCGTCGTCAAAGTACCCATCTCGCCGCTCCTCGTCCAGATTAAACGCCATGAATCCATCATTCTCCTTCCCCGTCGCCTCTCGTCCCTCCTCGGCGTCCTCCACGCTCGCTCTCGTCTCGACGTCGTCGCGCGCGCGCACGCCCGCCGCCATCTCCGACCGCAACAGCGCCCTCGTCTCGGCCGCCCCGACCGCGCGTCTCGCCAGTTCATCCGCATCATTCGCGCGGGGGACGGTGCGATCACGCGCATCCTCGTCCTCCTCATCGTCCGAGTCTCTTCCGCTCGGTAAGACGGTGGCGCGCGCGGCGTTTTCGTCGGCGTTGGATTCGTCCCGCTTTTTGTGCGCACCCTCGGCGGCGAGCACGTCGGCGACGAGCGCCGCCGTGGACCCGGGAGCGTGTCGAACGACGTCGTCCTCGTCGTTCTCATCGTCGGGGTCTTCGAACGAGACGCGCACGCGACGGTCGCGTTTCATGACGCGAGGAGCGCGTCGAGGATTGAGGAGGGGACAAAAAGCGCGCGGCGTCGGGACGTGGGAATACAAACGCGCGCGAGAGAGCGCCGCTACTTCCACGTGATGAGGGCGTTGAAGAACTCGTCGTAGGATAATGTATCGTCGCTGTCGACGTCGAAGACGTGGAAGACGATGTTCACGACCTCGTCGCTGAGTTTGATGCCGGCGCAGCGCTTGGCCATTTTTTTAAACCGCTTGCGCGTGATTGGCGCGCCCGAGTCGGAAACCTCCTTCATGTGCCTTTGAAACTTGCCGTCGCCGTGCTTGGCGATGCGAGCGAAGGCTAAGAACTCGGCGCGACTGACCTGACGCTTGCCCTCGAGCCCGGGGAGCTCCTTGACTCGGTGTAAAAACGTCGGGAGTTGGTCCACCTTGGATCCGGCGACGAGGGCGTAGCCAAAATCTCGAGGCGTGATCCAACCGTTTTTCTTGCAGTCGTAGTGCCTAAATTCTAGATCGTCCATCTCCCAACGTAAATTTTGTAGAAATTGGTGGAATTGTTTGAGTTTCAGGCGCTTGTTGCGTTTCGGTCCGAACAAATAATCGAGCAAACCGGCGCCGATGTCGTCGACGTTGGTCGAACCCGTGTCGAGACCCGTGCGCACGCCGCTCGCGCGCCTCGTCTGCGTACGCATATCCTTCATCATCGCCCTGAATTCGCCTTCATCCAGCGATCCACTTCCATCCTCGTCGTACTTGTGAAACGTCGCCGTGGCGCGCTGTCGATCGATGCGCACGAGCGTGGAGAAGAAGAGATATTCGGAAAAATCGTACAAGCCGTTTTTATCCGTATCGAAGAGTTCAAACAGCTTACTCTGCATCACCTCGGACGTCACCACGCTCGAACTCGAGATTCCACCCGCGATCTCCCCCGCCAGCTTCCCGGCCCGCGTCTCTTCGCTCCCGACCGCGGGATGCAAGGGCAAGAGCGCGCGCACCAAGTCGCTCAGCGTCATGTACGTCGTCCCGTCCAGCCTCTGACTCGCAAAGTAATCAAACACCTTTTCCGGCGGCGAAAACGTTCGCAATCGTCGCTCGTAACTAAAAAACACATCCTGTTTATACTCCTTCGAGAACCCACTCGTGGCGTACGACTTCAGCTTATTAAGTTCCCTCGAATAATACATCTTTCGATGGAGAAACCAATGTTCCCAATCCTCATCCGGTCGACTCATCGGTCCGTACGACGCATCGAACGCGTACGCGCCGCCCACCAATCCACACGCGACGACGCCGAACATCATTTTCCCGCCTCCACCACCGCTCGCGCGGACGCCGTCCATCTCACGCGTCGCCGTCGTCGCGATCCATCGGCTCGTCGTCGAGGCTCTGGATTCCATCGTCGTCGTCGATGACGCCGTCGTCGTCACGGACGCGCGTCGCGCCGTCGCGCGCGCGACAAACCGCAACATGACACCGTTTCTCTCCGCGTTCGCTCCTCTTCGAGTCCGATCGCGCGCGCGTCGCGCAGTGACGCGTCGGGGCCATGAATCGTCGTGGAAACGGTCCAACGGAAACGGTCGCCGGGACGCGCGCCGAGCACCGCGCGAGAGAGCGACGCGAGCGGGCGATCGCGTGGGAGATCGAAACGAGTTGTTTCCAACGACTACGGTGCGTTTCTTGGCCTAGAGGTGTCGCCCGGCGACGCGGTGCGGCTCCGGCACGAGCGCCTTGGTTCTCGCCAAGCGCGCCACGGTGACCAATTTATTATCGATCGGTACCCGTGGATCGGCGAGTTCTAACACGTCGATGCGAACGCTTCGCCACTCGTCGCGCGTGAATAAGTGTTGATGTCTCTGCACGGCGGCGTAGAGGGCGTCGAGGGCGTAGATGAGCATGCCCTGTTGCACGCTTCGCCGCTCGGCGATTTTTAAGTTTGTCAACGCGCGTTCAGCCTCGTGTAAGAGCATGCGCATCTCCTCTCGACGCTTGGCGCGTCGGCGATAGACGGAGAGCGAGAGTGATGCCTTGAGGGTGAGGGCGGAGAAGTAGGCGAACAGCGCCGCGGGGAAACACGCCATGAGGGAAAAATTTAACCGATTCGCGCGCATGAGTTGATCCATCTGCATCAACGCGCTCTCCATCTCTACTTTCATCACCTGCGTCTGGAGGAGTAAGAGTTGCATGAGATCACCGGCGAGCATGTTGGTGAGGGGAGATTTTAATTCCTCTTCGACGCGCGCGGTGACGAGACGCGTGGCGTCGGGGACGACGACGACGCGTTCCTCGCCCTCGCCCTTACTGCCGCCACCGACGGCTTTGTAGGCGCGATAGAGGGAGTCCGAGTACCCGGGACGAGACGCCTGACGGGTGTACTCGCCGAGCATGCGGTCGAGGGAGGATTTGCTCTCCTCGAGACGCTCGATGGCGTCGTCGGGACGGTCGGAGACAAAGGCGGCTTTGAGCTCGTCTCGCAATTCTTTGACTGGATCGAACAGACGCGTGCGGAGAAATGTGAGGATGGCGGCGTGCGAGGCACGGATGGCGTTTTCTAAATCCTCGCTTCCACACAGTCGACTGTGTCGAATCGTCACGGCGGCGGCGACGGCGAGCGAGACGCCGCCGATGGTGTACGCCAACCATCTCCGCACGTGTTTCGATGGTTTCGCATGTCTATCCAACGCGTCGTGCGACGCGTCGCGCACGTTCAACCACTCTTCCTCCACCCTATTCAATGCTTGCCATAGCGTGTCGTTCACTCGTGGCAACGGCAACGGCTTCCCGTCGACGACGAGCGGTTGCCGAAACCGATGCGCGACGGCGGCGTCGGCGTGTTGACTCAAATCCATGCTCGCCAATCGTTGCAGACGACTTTGCGGTCGAGGTACCGGGTCCGGAGAGTGATCTAAATCCTCGCTCGATCGCCTCGATCTCGGCGTCGGTTCTGGTAAATCCGGCATCGCGTCTCTCGCGCGCGAGCTCCTCGACAATCGACTGAGCGATTTCAACAATTTCGGGCTCTCCGTAGCCGTCATCGTCGACGCGCTCGTCACTCGCTCCAAGTGCCCCACAGTCTCGCTCGATTTCGTCGCGTACTCTCGCACCTCATCCAAACACTCCAACAGTCCGTCCGCCGCGTCCATGATGGTCTGTCGCGTCTCCTCGATCGACCGCGCGCCCGCCAATGACGCGTTGGCGATTCTATCGGCGTGATGGTGCACGCGCCCGACGACGCTCGCCAACGCCGTTTGTAACTCACCTAGCGCGCGCACACGTCCGTCGATGATGACTCGCGCGCTCGCGCTCGGTAACGCAAATTTCGCATCCTTACCCGTGAGCGACGCGCGCACGTGACACCAAAACCGATACGCCCCCTTTCGCGTCAAATTCGTGAAATTTCTCGGCCCGGTGTTGAATAACAAAAACCGCGCCTGTCCCCGCGGACGGTCTCTGAGCACCTCCCAAAAGCTCAGCGAGTGCGTGGCGACGCGTAAATCATACAGTAACTCGCGAGACATGTCCTGCGCGAAGAACAGCGTCGCTCGAGCGGCGTGACCGAGATCGCTTTCCTCCGCCGCCGACTCGGCGCGCCCGCCGTCGCCGTCCAACGCGGCGGACACGGCGAACGCGTCTCGCCACCAAACCGCCGACGCCCCCGTTCGCCCGTCCTTATCGAAAAACACCGGAAGAGGGTTCACCACGCGCCCGCGCGTGGCCTCTCGCGCCCGCGCTCGCGCTCGAGACGCGCGCTTTTGCATCGCCTTGGCCACTTCCCAAAACGACGAGTACTCGCGCGCCTCCCCCTTCTTCGGCGACACCTCCGTCTCGATGACGCGATCGACGGCATCCCTGAAGAGATTTTGGACCACTCGAGGCGGTCGACCGTCGGTGGTCATCCTCGACGCGCGCGGCGTCGCGCGGCGCGGTGTCCCGTCCCGTCGGTGCGCTGACGAGGCTGCGGGCGTCACAAATGCTCGCCGACGCGCGCGTTCGCGCGCGGGACGCGTGGGACGGCGCGCGCGTTCGCGCGCAAGTTGCGCTCGGCTTCAAACTCGCGCCCGGCCGTCGAACGCCGCTCACACCGCCGACGCTCGCGGAAGAAGATCGACCGCGCGCAGTGGGCCCCGTGGCTGAGATTTCTTACGCCGACGACGTGCTCGCGCGCGGTGCGGCGGGCGAGGACGCGCTCCGACGCGCGCTCCGAGACTTGCGCGAACCCCTCGTGCTGCGCGGGGGGGCCGAGGCGTGGACGAAGGCGAAGGATTGGTCGTTGGATGGATTGGTGGAGGCGCACGCGACGGCCGCCGTGGACGCGCGCGTGGTCGCCGACGCGGACGCCGAGCGCCGGACGTTCGCGTACTGCGAGGAATCGCACCCAGCGGTGCGAGATGGGACGTTCGAGGCGCCGAGCGTGATGGTTCGAATGCCGTTCGCGACGGCGGTGGCGGGGGTGTTGCGCGTGAACGGACGCGGCGGCGCGTACGTCCAGACGGCGGCGCCGCCGGAGATGCTCCGCGCGTGCGAGGGAGGGGCGAGCGACGCGTTCGACGCGCTCGGTGAAGAGTCGCAGACGCGTCGTCTGTGGCTCGCGCTGGCGGGGTCTGTGTCGCCGCTGCACTTTGACGCGTCGTGGTCGACGCTGACGCAAATCGGCGAGGGACGACGGCGAATGTTATTGTATCAGCCCTACGCGTTGCGGAGCGTCGGTTTGTATCCGAATTGGCATCCGTTGCGTCGAAGAGGTCGACATTTCCCCGAGAGTGCGTGCGCGTGGGAGGCTGTCATCGAACCAGGCGATGTATTGGTCTTTCCGCCTCGTTGGGCGCATTACACGGAAAGTTTGGGCGACCGCGTGTCCATCGCCGTCACGCAGCGGTTTACGCGTCCTCGCGACGACCGGCGGCTCGACACCGTCGCGGCAAAGTTTCGGCACTGGATGGAGAAGAGCGATCGACCGAACGCACTCGCGAGGCTCGTGTCGTCGGGCCTCGTCGATGAATGCATCGGTGCCGTTTTGCCGCGCGATGCGCGCTCGGGTGAAGTGGAACGGGGTGATCAATCGGGCTGGATGTCGACGGAGAACGACGAATGGCGACACGCGGCGATCGATGCCGCGAGTATAGCGCGCGAACACATCGTGGAGGATGATTTGATCGGTATATATTGCCGCGGCTCGGTGGCTCGAGGCGAAGCGCGGTCGATGATTTCTGACGTTGATTTGATCGTCGTGACGCGTGGCGCTGACGTTCCCGAGGATTTAATACGCGAAGACGTGACGCGTCGATTGAAGCCTCGATTTTCGCACGTGGTAAAGAAGTTTGATATCCGTTTCGAGTTTGCGGATTCCGTCGAAAGTGTCGTCTCAGGTGAAGCGCACTCTGTGGATGTTTTCGTTCTGTCCACGCAGAGCGTCACGATTTGCGGTTCTCCTCTGCCAGATTTGCTACCCTTGAGCGCGAGAGTGCCGAAACCGCGCGCGCTCACGAGCGTGCGCCGCGACGTCGCAGACGCTCTGAATCACGGTTCGGAGCGAGCCATCGTGTGGGCGCTCAAACGTCTGATAAGGGCAGCGTATGAGCGGTACGCGCTACCGCACGGAGAAGTTGGATTCACGCGGGATCTATATCATAGTGTCCGATTAGCCGCGCTTCACGCGGATTTAGATATTACTAGTGATTTAGCGACGGCGCTCGTCGTGTGCGTGCACTCACCCAAGTCGACGTACGGAGACTTGCTTTGGAGAGCTCAGTCGGCTGCCTTGTGTCGACGAATCCTCGTCCTCTTGCAGTGAGCGCACCGCGCGCGACCGCCATGTATTTGTAATGCATGGGTTGATTATTTGAATATGTTTGTTTTTGTATTTTTCTTGCAAAGCATTAATTGAATCGGAATTTTCTACATCGAGTCCAGAATGGCGCGGAGCTCTTCCGCATCAAGGCCCTTCAATTCACTCACGTATTGGGCTACCTTGGCGGCGCGGCCCTTCGACATGACAGTAGACATGACCTTGTCAGAGTTAGAATCAAGCAAAGCGGCAACGGCGCGGTCGTCACTGGCATCGGTGCCGGTGGCGGCGATGGCGTCTTCGATCATGGCTTCGATCGGCTTTTCAAGCTCGACGTCACCGAGTTGCGCCTTCGCCTTGCTCGCTAATTCGTCGACAGCAAGTCGGCGAGTAAGTCTAGCGTGGAAGTAACGACGAGCATCCTTCCATTCGACGACATCACGGATCACGCCCTTGGCTTTCATGCGGCCACTGCGGTCGTGAAGGTCGGCGAATTCGTGCGCCACTTGAGTGTACATCGGCAAGAGATTAGCCTCACGCTTCTTGATCTCTTCCTTGTTCGCCTCCGGCTCCTCGTCCAATGTGGCGAGGATCGGGTCCAAGCGGTGCATCGCCGCAAGTTGATCCTTGGAACGGAACTTCACTTCGCAGATACCCGGCGGTTCGAGGATACCACCTCTAGATTCCACATCTGCGTACATTTCCATCTTGGCCTCGTTGATGGTCGGATCGACGACGACCCAAGCACCACCACGAAGTTCGCCGTTCGGCGGAATGTAGATGAACACTGGGTGACGGTACACGCGAAGTTCGTCGACAATCATCGCACCGAACTTCAAGATTTCACCGTACATGTCCCGGGTACCACCGCTGAAACCACGCCAGTTGGCGAAGACGAAGAGCGGCAAGTTTTCGGCGTTGTTGAAATCACGGATGGCAGTCGCAGTCTTGTGAGCGCTATCCGGGAACCACACTTGACCAGCTTGGGCCAACACAGCCTCACGAGATTCCGGGTTGGCCGGATCGGCGGGGATGCGCTGCTCCATCAAGCGCGTCTCGACGGCGATGACACCGCATGGGATACCGCCGAGACGGGCGCGACCCGTAACAACAGACTTACCCCAGTCCGGCAACGTCTCGGTCCACGAGTTGGTATCAAAGAAACCCTTGGCGAAAGAACCATCCATGTCGACACCTGCGAGCATATTGCGCGGATCGTACGGCGTCTTCGTCGGCATGAACTCAATGTCACGGTCGACCGGGTCAGACACACGAAGTGCCGGCGCGCGAGTGAATGCAGTCGCCGGAGTGTAAGAAAGCCACTTCAAGATGGCTCGCGCGCCTTGTTGGTCATCATCAACTTGCAAGTGAGAAACACCGTTCGGCATCATCACTTGCGGACCACCGAGCTGGTCTTGGCTCGTGTACACTTCGCGGCCGAGAAGCTTGTTCAAGGCGAGGTAACCGGTGAGAATGAGAGGACCGTTGGTCATTTGAATGTTACGTTGACCCAAGCGGCACAAGTACGCACCGATACCGACGGAACGGCCACTGATGTAAGACAAAGTGAAAGCGTCAGCGTACGCGGCAGATTGCTCGCCGGCAATCATACCAGAGCCACGCAAGTTTTCAACACCAATGCCGTGAATTTGACCGATGATGTCGGTGAGCTTCATTCGGGTCTCACCAGCATCGACAACTTCTTCAGCGGCGACAGTTCCCTCGGGGAACGCCTTGTAATCTTCCTTGGTCAAGTACAAGTACTTGAAGCCCATACCCGGGTTGGAATCGTCGTTCCAGGCGACCTTAAAGTACGGCTTGAGCTCTTCGACGAGACCGATGCGCGCACCGGAGTTCGACGCAATGTACACTCTCGGCAAGCCCAAGTTGCGAGCGTACTTCGAAATGGCATCGTACACATCATCTTCCTTCACACCGAAGGAACCGGACATGAACGTGCAATCGTTACCGACGATGACCATTTCACGTCCCTCGGGGTACTCGGGCGTCTTCATGAAGCAGTGCCAGCCGACCATACCGACATTGTTAGAGCCGGCCGGACGCTCTTGCTTCACGAGAACACCGTCTTCACCGAGAACGAGCTCAGTGGCGCTGAAAAACTCAGCCGGCATAGTACCACCAACGTCGGCAATGTGCGCGCGCCAGTCGAGGACCAAAGCCTTTTCGAAGAGACCGAGGAAATCGAAAATGTACGTGGTGCCGATGGCACGCGCAACAGCGCGCTTTTGTTGCAACGCACCCGGTTGCGGGTACGGCTCGAGGAAGCACGCTTGCTCTTCGCCGTTGGGGCCATAGAGACAGAATTGTTCGGCCTTGCCACTGGACGAGTCCAAGGATTCCTTGTACATGTCAACCTTGAGCCATTGGCCAGACATGGAAGTGGCAACCAATCTGAGCGGAACCTTTTCCTTGCCGACACGGATACGAATCTCAATCTCGTCGACACGTCGCGCAAGAAGCGTGGCAGACTCACGGCTGATGAAGTCAGAGAGCTTCGTCTTGAGAGCGGCGATCGCGGCGACCATGCTTTGTTCCTCGAGATGCGGCAAGAAGTTCACGTAAATTCTGGACGAGGAAACTCCCTTGGCGCGGTTGTCCAGCATGGAAAGGGACAAAGCTTCGACAGCCTTGTTGAGCACACGCTCCAAACCACCTTCCATGGTGTCCTTGGAGTGAGAGAGACGGCGAAGCAACAAGTGTTTGGCCGGGCCACGGCGAGAGCCCGTCTCAGATTCACCGACATACATGTGGAGATCACGGTTGACCGTCGGAAGACGAGTCAAGGAGTAGTTCTCAAGGCGCGCGAGCTCGAGCAAGTGAGCAACCGTCGGGCGCTCACCTCGATACAACATGTCTTCCTTGAAATCTTTTTGAGAGTGGAAGGTGTAGTATGATGGGAGCTCGAGATCGGCGTAGACGAGTGCGTTCACAAACTTGATGCCCATAGCCTCGAGTCTCGGCTTTTGCGTCGCAATGAAGGCTTCGAGCTCACCTGGGACGGAATCGTCCGACGATTGTTTGCAGATCGCAACGTGGAGAACGTGCAACATGTCGTCGCTCTGCGCACCAGCTTCCTTGATGTTCGCTTCGAGGCGATCCAGCATCGCCGGGAATCGCGCCTTCGCATCCATGACGTTGTCCACGCGGGCCAAAAGACCGCAACGAAGCGGGCTCTCATCCGGGAAGGTGTTGAACTTGAAGTTCCACGCGATAGAGGTCATACCGTCGTCTCTCGACACAGCCGTGCTGATGACATTGTGAGCTCTGTAAACACGCTTGGCGTACACTTCGAGGGATGCATCTTGCACCTTCTCATCGCTGTCCGAGAAGAGAGCCGGGAGTAAATCGACCGCGAGCGTCGGCGATTCAACCAAAGATTGCAGGTCACCCGCTTGCACGTTGCCCCAGGCTCGCGCCAAGGGCGCCGCACCGAGCAAGATTCTCTTAAGTTCTTCTGTCCGCTTGTCGATTGAAGGCAATCGTCGTTCAAGGAGGATGTTGGACGCCTGAAGCGCAACATCTCCGTATTCGGCTCCACGAAGATGCGACAATCGGTCAATGTTACCGCGGAGAGAGTCAGAGATCGGCGCGTGATCATCCGCCCAAGAAATGGGGCCTCGGGAGAGGACTCGCTGCGGGAGGGTCGGCGCTTGCTTCAACAAAGACACGATGAATTCTTGTCGCTCCTTGGAGCGCATGTGAGCTCGCACTTGGTTCAACACTGGCGTCAAGTCGCCACTGTTCGCACGGATCAATTCTTGCATGACGGCATCGAGGTTCCTACCTTCGAAGAGAGACTCGACACTCAAGTAGCGAGTGATGACTTGCTCCAAGACATCAGCGGCACGCTCCCATCTGCCTTGGTCAGCCGGGAGAGTAGTGAGCGCGTTGAAGAGTTCAGAGATGCACTCTTCGCCATTCAAAGAATAACCATCCAAGAACATGTTGACACGCGTCACGGCGGCCTCGAGCGCTTCTTCGGGGGTGGCCGCAGCGTCGTCGGCTTCCGGAACTCGGAGCTGACCGCTGAAAGTGCTAATCTTCTTCACCTTGCTCGGATCCTTCAATTCAAGGGTCGCAAGCAAGTCACCAGCTTCGATGACAGCACCACCCGCCTTCGCGTGAGAAACCTTACCGCTTTCAGCGGCAATGAGAGGCATAACCATCTTCATCGCTTCGACCTCAGCAAACGGCTTGCCGGCGACAACCTCGGCGCCGTCTTCTTGGAGGAATCTGATGAGCTTACCCGTGACATCGGTACGAAGCTCAGACGGATCGAAAACATTCGGCAACAACCAAGTTTGGCCGTCGAGAATCATTCTCAAGCCGAGCGGCTCTTCGAGACCTTCAATCTCGTGTTGCTCACCGCCGAACATGGCGACGAGAGCGCCATCCGGTCGCTCGCGAATCTTGGCTTCGATCTTCTGTCCTTCAGGAGTCTCCACAGTGAAGGTATCCGGACCGTTTCTAGTCACTTCGAAACTGTACTTGATGTCTTGGTACGTGAGCTCGACCGGGAAGCGAATCAACTTGTCGACACCTTGAACAGACACTTGACCCTTCTGCCAGAACTCGGTGAAAGCAGCTTCTTCTGCCTTCGCCATGTTGAACGCACGGAAGAGGGCAGCACCGAAAACAATCATGTGCGCATCTTGCTTGTTGGCGATTTCCTTCTTCGCAATCAAGCCATCCAACCAAGAGGTATCGATGGTGTTATCCTTGAACTCATCGGTTTCGAGGAGTTGCACCAAGTACTCGACGGCGGTGCGGATTTCACCACGCACAACCATCCCCTTGAGGGCAAGAACGAGCGCCTTGCGCGCCTCGTTACGGTTGCGACCAGAAGCGAAAATGTGACCAAACTGAGAATCGGCAAACTCGTGGACACCACCGTTCGCGCCGACGGAGAAGTAACCCCACACATTGGGCGTAGACTGGAATTGGACACGTTCGATGCCACCAGACGTCGGCTTGAAACCTTCATCCGGGTTTTCGGCGGTGATACGCGCGGCGATGACGTGCGAGTTCGGCATGATGTAATCCTCTTCAATGAAGTCGATTTCGTCAGTGGCCTCAGTGTCGCGACCGTAGAAGTTTCTGACTTCGGGAATGCGGTGAAGTGGGATACCCATGGCAACTTGCAACTGCGTCGCCGGGAGGTTCACTCCGGTGATACCCTCCGTGACCGGGTGCTCGACCTGCAAACGCGGGTTAAGCTCCAAGAAGAAGTACTTGTCGGTTTCTGCGTTGTACAAGTACTCGACGGTACCGGCACCGATGTAACCAATGTTCTTCGTCAAGCGCTGCGCAGCCTTTTCCATCTCTCTGAAAATGTCCGGCTTGGCAATGGTCGGAGGACCTTCCTCGAAAATCTTCTGGAAGCGACGCTGCGTGGAGCAATCCCGGCCGTTAAGCGCGATAGCGTTACCGTACTCATCACCAACGATTTGCACCTCCAAGTGACGCGCTTGCGTACAGAGCTGCATCATGAACATCGGCGAACCCGGAACCTCCGCCTTGACTTGCTCGAAGTTCGCGCGAAGTTGATCTTCATCCGCACTCATACGGATACCCTTACCTCCACCACCTTCGGAGGCCTTCAACATGACCGGAAAACCAATACGTCTCGCCGCCTCGACGCACTCGTCGACGGTAGTGACCATCGCCTTGTTGAAAATTTCATCCGGAATGGTACCCTCCTCGGTCAAGTTGGCTTCGAGACTGTCACCAGACCACGGGATGGACGGAACCTTCGCAGTTTGCGCCAAAATGTTCGCCGCAATCTTATCACCCAACACACTCATCACAGGCGCAGTCGGGCCGATGAATTGCACACCAATCGCCTTGAGCGAGGTCGGGAGCTTCGGGTTCTCGGACGCGTGACCCCAACCCGGCCACACAGCGTCCACACCTTCACGCTTCGCGATTTCTGTAATGAGCGGCACGTTCGCGTAGTTGTTCTTGTTGGAACCACCCGGAACTTCAACGTAATCGTCCGCGAAGCGGATGAATTCGGCATTCGCGGCGATGTCTTCCGGCGTCGCCATGGCCAAGAACTGAATGGCGTGGTCGTCGCCAAACGTGTTGAAAGCCCATCGACGCATCGAGAGGATGCTCTTCGTCGCAGCCATACCGTTGTTCGCGATGAGAACCTTACGGATCACACGCTTACCGCCACGCTCGGAGACGTACTTCGTGAGCGCATCGGCGCTCGACGAAGACGTCGAGCTCGCCGAAGCGTCGGCGATGGCGTGCGTCTGCTGCTCGTCGCCTCGTTGCGTCGCGCGCGCAATCGCAACGCGTCGCGTCGAGTCCGCGCGACGCACAGCGGCTCGCGCCGAAGTGCCCTTGCGGACATCGCCTAAAACTACGCGTCGTAAAAAAAAGCAAAAGTGCGTAATCCGTCGTCAGTCGTTTCGCGCTCTTTTTAAAAACCGCGCGCGCGCGCGCGCCTCGCGCGTCTCTCTCGCGCCGCATCGCCGTCGGTTCACCCTCCACGCGCGCGCCAATCGGTCGTATTCCTTCACCACATCCCTCTCGACCGCGCTTCGGCGTCCCATCTCGCTCCGCGCCCGCACGCCTCCCGCGCGCGTCCCGCCCCCGCGCGCCCTCCTCCCTTATCCACCTTATCGACTCTTCGATAACGACTCTCCGACGAGATCGCATCGTCCTCGCGCCTCTCCCTTCGCGATCGCGACCGCTCGACGAGCGCGAACGAACACGCACATGTATTTCTCGACGATCGAATCGATACCGCCGAGGCGGCACCGCGCGCCGTCGTCGTCGGCATGAGTAATCTGCGTGCAAAAGAAAAGAGCGGATGTGTCATCAGTCTCGCGCGCCCGTGCCCACGTCCGAGGTCATCCTCGTGCGTCTCCGCGTCGCACCCACGCGTCCACCGCGCGCATCGTCCACCGCGCGCGACGCCACTATTTTCCCTCCACCGCATCCACCGCTCCACGCCCGCCTCGCGCGTTCGCGCGCGTCCACCACCGTCCCATCGCGCGCGGCCGATCACCCCGCGAGGTCATCCACCCTCGCGCGCGCGAGTAATCATCCATCGCCGTCGTCCTCACGTCGCCCGCGCGCGACGACGACGAACGCGACGCGACGCGACGCGCGAACACGCGCGCCCACGCCCCGTCCCCCCTTCCCTCTCTCGCGCGCATCGCATCGCATCGACTCGAACGAGACGCACCCACGACGCCGCGCGCGCGAGTGATGCGACGCCCGCCGCGCGCGCGGCGTCTCGGCTCGCCCGTCGCGAGTGGCCGAGGCGTGGGGATCGAGGGGAGGGACTGACGACGAGTCACGATCGGCCACGAACGATCGCGCGCACGCGAGGGGAGGGATTCGAGCGGTCGATCGAGCGATCGGTCGCGTCGATCGACCGACAGGGGACGACAAAAACGGACCATTGTCACATACATACGGACCGTCGACCACTGTGTCCGGACGACGGACCATTGTCACATACATACACACTGCGTGTCGGTGTGTATGTATGGGATGGGTGGTCGTGACTCGTCGGTCGGTCGGTCGACCGGTCGGTCGACCGGGGCGCGCGAGGGCGATTCGATCGATTCGATCGGCAGTCGGTCGTCGGTCGACGGGGCGATGGCGTCGGCGTCGTCGCGCGCGTCGGCGTCGGCGTCGTCGCGCGCGTCGGCGTCGGGACGCGGGGTGGGGGGGCGGCGTCGCGGGCGCGAGGGGGCGGTGGCGAGGCCGTGGATGGGGGCGCGCGCGGTGACGACGGTGGGAGACGGGGACGGGGGCGCGCGCGTCGGCGTCGAGGCGAGGAAGACGGTGCGGAGGCGGTCGAGTGCGATCGTTCGCGCGTCGTCGTCGTCGTCGTCGTCGTCGTCCAGGGAGGCGTCGGGACGCGTCGGAGGAGGAGACGTCGTCGACGCCGCCGGCGTCTCGGCGGAGCGAGACGAGGAGGAAGAGGAGGACGAGGAGGAAGAGGACGCGGTGGTGGTGACGCGAATGGAAATAAACGCGTCGCCTGAATCGGTGTGGACGTGTCTGTCGAACGGGGAGAATTTGTCGGAATTCGTGCCGACGTTGTTGGTGTCGAGGCGAGGACCGAAGCAGTACGCGTCGGCGGAGACCGAGGTACGCATGTTGGCGATGGATTACACGCTGTTCACGCCGAGAATGCTAAATACGGTGAGCGTGCGCATCGTCGATAAGTCCAAAGGACCGCCGAACTGGGAGAACGGTCCGGGCAAGATTGGATTTTTGGCGAGAAACGTCGACGAGAGGAGCGAATTTACGCTCGTCGGTTCATTCGCCATTCTTCCCATCTTCGGCGAGTCGTACAAGTGTAGAGTAGAGTATCGGGCAGAATTACGACCGAATAGATACAAAGTTCCCGTGAAAGTTCTTCAGCGAGCCGTTGACGAGAGTATCCCGTTCATCAGCGCGAGCATTACGAGGCAAGCGGTGAAGAGAGATCAGAGAAGACTGCGATCGCCGGGATTTTTACCGCAGCTCGAGACCCCTTTCGGGGCGCGAAGCATCGATCTCGACGATAAGAAAGACCCGCTCGCATTGAAATCGAGCGAATACCTCGGCTTGAGTGAAGTCAACGTGCCCATACCGAGCGCAGATTCGAGTCAAGACGAAGACGCCGCGGCGAATGGTGTGCACATGCGACCGAGGGGCGAACAGAACGGCGCAAAGGCGTCTGAAGCGCCGAAGAGCTGGCAAGCCATCGGTGGGAGCAGACAGAGCGGGAAATGGTTCTCGAGCGACATCACGCCTTTTGAAAATTCAGGCGCACTCGAAGTGCACATGCGTCGTTACGATACGGAGAGTTTACTGCACCGCCGAGCGTTGGCCGCGGTGCGCATAGAGGCGCCGCCCGCACTGGTATGGGAATTGTTGACGAATTACGACAATATGCCGAAATTCGTGCCGCACCTCATGCACACGGAGTACATCCAGCGTTACAACGCGGATGCGATGTCTCGCGCCGAATCGGAAAACATCAAAAGATTGCGACTGAGACACGTGTTTCTCAAGTGCGAACTTTTCCATTGCGTGGAAGAATCGACGGCAATGGATGTCGTGCAAAAAGACGACCGTTACGAGATACAGTTTCGTATTTTACAGAACCCAAAGTTTGGTGCGCTTCAGGGCAAGTGGTTAGTGGCCGCATCCGACGATTCTCGGGCCTCAGTTCTGAAGTTTGCCATCGAAGGCGTCGTGCAAAACATTCGTCGAGACGCGAGCAACACGGTGGACCCGCTCAATGAGCGCATCGTATTCGAGGAGATTTCGAGCATGCTGGAGGAATCGAGAGATTTTTTGGAGAGCGTTGCGAACAAAGAAGTCGAATCGTTCACGGGCATCGACGTCAAAGTCGCCGATATCGCGATGAAAGGGTCATCCATGTCCTTGGACGAAGAGGACGTCATCGAGGACATGTCGGACGCGTACCTCGAGGCTGATCAGAAACTTCGCACCAAGGTACAGAAGAGGAAACTGCTTGAACTGAAAGAAACACTCCTCGGTCTCGGTTTTGGTGAGGACAAAACCATGCCCACTCGGCAGCAGCTCCGCGATGGCAATCACTGGGACGCCGTGCAACAGATAGAAAATCTTGGCGGTTTCGTCAAGGTCGGGAACATGTTGCATTGGACTGGATCAAAATCGCGTCCGCGCGGGTACTGGTCGCTCACAACGCTCGAGTTGGAGATCAAAAACTTCATCGTGAACTCGGAAGATCCCGACGTGCGGCGAAATCCCGATTGCATGCCTTCACAAAAGGCGCTCAGTGCCGGAGGTCGCATGGACATCGTCAACGCTCTCAAGCGTTTCGGCGGTGCGCAAAAAGTGGCGAAGAGCATCGGCATGCGATTCGTGCAAAAGAGGACGACAAAGGCAAAGGGCAAAAACAAAGTTGACAATGAATGAATGAATGTAGCATTAGCGATTTAATAGGACGCGCGAATTGTTGTTTAGACTCCTCTACGCTCAGATGAAGTACGTGAACACGTCACCGTCGTCGTTAATCTTCGTCGGGTAAACCGGGAGCGGCACCGGAGTCGCCGCCTTCTTCAACCCACCCAAAAACTTACGCATCATGTTATTTTGCGGGCACCACGTGATGACTTCTCCCGTGGCCAAATCGTACTCGGTTCCGTCAAGCGGCACGCGAATCGCCGCCCCCGACGGCCCCTCGAACAGGTCCCCGTCAATCAACGGGTACTGGTACGCCGTCGAGTTACACGCTGTGATGAACACCATCGATCCGTACTTCACCATGCAAAAGTTCCCGTTCGCCAGGACCAACGCCTTGATCGGTTTCTCCTCCAACTCGGACACGTTGCCCACCTTTATCCATCGCTCCCCGTCCGCCCCGCTCGTCGACGCCGCGCGATCGAACTGCGCCCCACCATCGCCCGCGCGCTTACCCTTACTCTTCCTCTCCTTCTTTTTCCCATCCGAGTTGAACTCGTCGTCGAGGATGTCACCGATCCCCCGTCGCTTCCCCGCGTCCCGTCTCGTCGCTTCCCCGCGCCCCGTCCTCGTCGAGCGTCTCGCGGAGGTCACCGAGGTCACCGCGAGACCCGAGGTCACCGCCGCGGCGCGCGCGGTCGTCGAAATCATCGAACGCGTCGCCCTCTCCTCGCGCGTCGCTCTCTCCTCGAGCGTCGCGCGTCGCTCGGTGTCGCCGCGCGGTGATGACGTTGCGCGCGATAAGTGATTCACGCCGCACTTAGGACATTCGTCACGTACTGCATGAATTGAAACTCTATCTAAAAACAAGTCACTCTCCTCAAGGCGGATGCTTGAAATGGGAAATTGAATTCTCTCGGCGCCAAACAATGTCGCGGATACGACCGCGCGATGACCCGCGAGGCGCGCCGAGGCGCGTCTCGCGAGATGGTGACGATGCGCGTTCGCGCGGTTCGCGCGGCGCGAGCATGAACGGGACGTCGACAAAGGAGCGAGGGGCGAACGAAGGTCGACCCGCCCCGAAGCCGATCACATCGGGCCCGAACGCTCGACGATTGATCGTGCGGGAGAAGACCCTGCGAGAGTGCTTCGCGAAACTGGACGATGGAAAGAGAGGGAAGATCATGGTGGAGGAGTTTCTCGAGCGATTGAGGGGAGATCCGAAGATGACGGACGTCATGCAAGGGGCGACGGAGGATTCCACGACTGGAGAGATGTTGGACGCCGTCTTCGATTCGTTGCAGCGGGCGAGTCAGAGTTGGGTGAGCGTGGATCAGTTTTTGGCGCTGTTCATGATGAGCGAGAACGAAGCGAAGAAGCGGATGAAGAAGATGACCAAGGAGCAAACGCCGAAGAAGGCGTCGAAGAAGAAGAAGGACGACGTCAGCGAGAAGAGTTCTCAACCAGACTCGACGTCGAAGAGAAGCGCGAAGAGTCCGGAGAGAGAAAATTCGGCGCGGAATGAGGTGACGAGCGCGCAAACACCAGATGCGACACACGAGCCGGCGATGTCGACGGATTCGAGATCGTCCATGAGAAGGAAGAAATCGATTCCGAAGGAGCAGCAGCCCGTCGTCGACACGGATTACCTCAGAAGAGTGTTCAATTTGATCGATTACGATGAAAACGAGGAGATCACGCTCGTGGAGTTTTTGTCTGCGTTGCACGTGAACCCAGAGATCGGTACTCTGCTGGACGAAGGGACGTCCGCAGGCGAGGATGTCTCGCAGATTGTGAGCGAAGTCTTTTCGCGCATGGACGCCGACCAGAACAAGAGCGTTTCGTTCGATGAGTTTGTGCAATACTTCACCGCTCGTCAGACGGCGAATGGAAACCAAGCGCTCAACAGGCTCACTAGAGAGGAGAAGAATGCGCTCCTCGAATCAGCGGACAAATCTCGCGTCAGAAGCATGAGCGCCTTCAGACGAGGGGTGCGCTTCATAAGCAAACAAGCGCTCAAGGCTGGTTTGAGGAAGAGCGAGAAGGAGCGTAAAGAGGAGAAATTGAGCTCCATCGATGATGTTGATTTACTGGTCATCAAAAGCTATCTTCGCGACGTGTACAAGCTCATTGATTACGAAAAGAAGGAACGAATCGTGATGCAGGAATTCCTCGACGAGTTGAGCGAAAACGCAGACATCGCCATGTCGCTCGACGCCGGCAGCAGCATCACCGACAGCGCCGCGAGAACCAAGAAGATGGTCGCCACCGTCTTCAAAGCGATGTCTATCGACAAGAAACGTGTCGTGACGTATTCCGAATTCGTCGACTACTTTATCAAGATCACATCTGAGCAGTTCAACGCGCATTCGCCCTTGGCGAGCGGTAGCGCTGTGGCCGAGACGCGAAGCGCAGATGAGAATGCGGAAATCGCGGAATTAGTCGCCGTGCTTTTCAAGTGTGAAAACCGCACCCCTCCTCCGGCTCGTGCGAAGCCAGCGGCCAAGGTGACGCGCGCGCCGTCGCGTCGCGACGACTACCTGGACGGGATGTCGTTTGATGATGAAGAAGATTTGGATCACGACGTACGTCTTTTGAGAAGCGAATTGCAAGGACTCCTCGTCGAGAACGAACGATTGAATAAAGCGCACGACATGCTTAGCAAGTCGAACAATATGTTGACGCTGAAGTTTAACGTGCTCTCGCATTTGTACTCTAAACAGAGCGCGGAATTTCAGGCGTTGATTGAAGCGAGCAAGTAGTGGCGCGATCTGTAACAAATAGAAATAATGCAGTACTGGTAATTCATCATTGCACGCTGCACGCTAATCAATTTTCACGCTACCGTAAATCGCACGCACGAACGCCAAGCACGCCAAGAAACCGACCGTACCTGTGAGGATGAAAAATCCAAACGATAAGACGGTCATGTATCCAAAGTAGATGAACGTGGTGATCTTGTGAGTCACTACCAGCTTAGTCTTGTAGTAGACGATACCGTACGCGAACATGTAGAACGCGGCAGCACCGCTCGTCAAGAACGAGCGCCACCACCATCTGTAATCTTCCGTGCACAGTTGGAAGTAGCACAGCACGACAGTGATCTCTGCGCACGTCACGATGAGGATGATGAAGACGAGAGCGAGGAAGCCGAAAATGTAATAGAATTGTTGAAGCCATATGCTCGTGAGGATGAAGAAGAGCTCGATGAACACCGCACCGAACGGCAGAATGCCTCCCACGAGGACGAAGAAGACGTCGTGCATGTACCAAGGCTGTGGAGGAATTTGCCGAGGAATCTTATTGGTTCTCACCGGCTCCTCCAAGGGCTCTCTCTTGAATCCCAAGTAACTTCCCACGAAGGTCAAAGGCACGGAAATACCGAACCAAAGAAACATTAATACAAAGTACGTGCTGAACGGAATGGCACCGCTACTCTTTTGGCCCCACACGAGAATGTTCAGCACGGTTCCCACCGCGAAGACGACGCCGGGATACATCAACGACGCCCTCAACGCATTCATCTTCCACGCTTGTCCCTTGAACATCCGGAACAAGAAGGCGCTGACGTAGCCGTTGATGAAACTCATGATGACGTAGAGCATCACCATCGCCGTCATGAGCCCACCTCTGTTCGCCGGGGAGAGGAACCCGAGGACGGCGAAGAACATGGTGACGGTGGTCATGCAGATGAGCTGCACGCCTGTGCCCGTGAACACGGATAACCACGAGTAATTCGGCGGCACACGGAAGACATCTCCGTGCACCAACTTCCATCCAGACTCCTCTTGCGTCTCTTCCGCCGTCTCGAGCTGATTATACATGGCGATGTCGCGGTGCAACGTTCGAAGCATGATGAGCGCCGTCATCACCGACAAAAAGAGCACGATCATCATGCTGTTGACGATGGAAAACCAATGAATCTCATCGTCCACCATCAACAGATACGTGTCCCAACGACTCGCCCAACGAATATCGCTCTCCTTGAACAAAGTATCGTACGTGTACACGATCTCCTCGCCCGTTTTGACCTCTTGCGGCGGGCTCGCCTCTGAGACGTACACCTTGGATCTCGGATTGCACGTCTTCAACGACGGCGCGTCGTCCGACCACTTTTTATACTTATGATTCACACTGAACGGCACGCACTCAAATCCAACGATTCGACTCAAATCCGTGTCCGGATCTCGATGATAGAGAATCGTGAACCGCACGTGATTGTTCACGTACGTCTTTCCGTCGTTCGCCGCGAATCCCACCGGAAAGCCTCTCTCGTACCGTTTCCTCGTTCCCTTTTCATCCGTCACGTACTGCGTCATCCCCACCGGTAAATTATCCAGAATCATCTGCACTCGATACTCATCTCGAATCATAGACTCCATCGTCTTCGCCTCCTTCTCGCTCAGCGTCTTTCGACACTGCACCTTGCACTGATCGTCGAATCGCATCTCCAGCGAGTACAATGAATTTTCGATTCGATCGCCTCGCAGCACCTCTCCCAGATTCTCCGCCGCGTGTTTCACCCTCTCCGGTTTACAGTACGGCAACGAATAGTAATCGTACGGCATCTGCGTCACCGCGCTCGAGAGTTTATTCACCTTGACGTAGACTAAATCATCCCTCTCGTAATCGATCGGGGCGACGCCGGGAAGATAAAACGCGCGCGCGGACCGCGACGACGACGCGACGACGACGACGAGCGCGCACAGCGCGCGCGAGAGTCGATCGCGCGATGTCTTCCCTCGGCGCATGGCCTCGCTCGGGGCGCGTGCACGACGCGCGGGCGTGTGCGGACCGCGCGATCGTCATCGCGATCATCATCGCGCGCGGCACCCGGAGACTGTGAGACGCAACGCGCGCCGACGCGAGACGCGAGGGACGCGAGGGACGCGAGGGACGCGGGATGGATTGCATGCGCGCGTCACGCGCGTGGATTGGAAACGAGTCGACCCAAGACGGCGACGTGCAGGCGACGAAGGCGCGCGGCCCATCGGGCGAGTCCGCGCGCGCGAACGGCGCGCGGGTCGACGCGCGCGTCGGCGCCCGGCGGGCGGCGAATGCGCACGACGCGCGCGAGCTGATCGACGCGCGCGTCGACGCGTCCGTCGAGGATTAAAGCGACGACGAGCGCCTCGACGTCGTCCTCTGGAATGTTGAGCTCGGTGGAGATGTGTGGGATGGTGATGGTGGTGTAGGGTTTGATGAGGTTGAGGAGCACCTGCGTGCGAATGTTTTTGAGCAAGTCCTCGATGGAGTCGCGGACGAAGTCGTCGCCCATGACTTGGGCGCGGTGCGCGGAGAGAAGACGTTCAAAGGTGGTGATGTCGTTGCGTTGATAGGCGCCGACGAGGGCGCGCATGGCGGTGACGTCGGGATCGTCTCTGTATGGTTTGACCTCCTGCGCGTCAAAGGGATCCACCGCGCTCTCCATGAGCATGTTGGCCAAGACGAGGTATTTGAGGCACTGCACCCGACGCTCGCTTCCGGCTTCGTCGTAGGACTTGAAGGCTTCGAAAAAATCAGTCGCCGCGAGCTCCCACTGGCGCTCCGTCATGTACATCTTTCCTCCGCACTCTCGAATGACGCCCGAGATGCGCGGATGGGGAATGGCCGAGGTGACTTGTAACGCCTTGACGTACAAGTCTTTGAGCTTTTTCGTGTTTTTTTGCGCCGTGTACATTTGAATCTCGATGGAATACACCTCCAATAATTGCGTCCCCTTGCGCTGATCGAGCGTGCCGTCCTCGTTTTGACAACTCTTGTGTAATTCTCTCAGAATGAGCTGCATCTGTGGGAACTCCTTGGCGTCAAAGAGGAGTGCGCACAGTTTGAGATTCGTCTTGAACCACAGGCGTTCGTTCTTCGTCTCTTCTAATTTCTTCAACGTCGTCTCGTAAAACTCTTGTAAAAAACCCATGTCCTCGTTCGTCCCGATGTCGTCCAAGATAGAATTCAGCACCTTTTCGCTATAATTCCTCGTCACCGCGTCGTTGACGTACGCCAACAGCTCTTTATATCTCTCCAACATCTTCTCGGCGTCGCCCATTTTATACAACAACTTTACAATTTGTTTCAACGCCTTGAACCCCCACTCACCCTTCTCGCGCTCCATGGAGATGACCTCCGCGAACGCCTCCAACGCATTTTCGCGCGCCCCATCCTCGAGCAAACCTGCGCGCGCGGCGAGCGTTCGAGCGCGTCAGTCAGTCGGTTCACTCTTTCCTCTCTCTCTCTCTCAGGAAAGAATGACGTGAATGCGCGAGTGGGTGTGGGTACATCTCTTCCTCGCGTTCCCTGTCTCGCGCGACCGCGATCGATCCCTCCCCCGCGCGCACCTTTGGCGTTATAATACGCATTCTCCACGTCCACCTCCTCCTCGTCGCACTCGTCCTCGTCCGAGTACGTGAACCCGTAGTCGTCGTCGTCCGACATGACGACGCGCGGCGGTCGTCTCGCGCGTCCAGACGATGGGACCGCCGCGTGCGCGCGATCCACGCGCGCGCGTCGTCGTCGACGCGATCCACGCGCGCGTGAATTTTCGTTCGCGCGTCTCCCGTCGGTGCGACCGAGATTCGCGCGTCGACGCGTGGCGCGAGGCGCGACGGATCGACGACGCGCGGTGGTTAGCGGTATCACCTGTAGCTGTATCACCTCGAGACTTCTAACACGCGTTGGCCCAAGCGGGTCAGTAAGGCTCGACTCTGCGTTTTCGCCGCCGCGTGGAGTCGAGCGTACGCGTAGAGCGCGCCGGCGAAGAGGGGAAGGCGTAACCCTTTCGACCCGTGGGCGAGAAACGTGAAGGCGAGGCCCGGACCGACGTACTCGGCGGCGCGGCGCGCGCCGAGGAGGCGGAATTTCCGAAACATGCTGACGCAAAAGGCGACGAGACCGACGGTGAAGAAACCGCCGGTGAGAGCGTCGAGGTGAGCGTGGGTGCCGGCGATGGAGGGAGAGTGGATCCAGGAGGCGTCGAGGCGTCGGAAGTCTCGCCAGGGGGGGACCCATCGGACGAGACGGTAAAAGAGCACCTCGACGTAACACGGAGAGACGTGGAGGATGACGCCTCGATGCGTCGAGATGCCGTCCACCGTGAGCGCGCGAAGGGTTTTTGAGAGTTTTGGAAAAGCGCGTCGACGGTCCAGAACGCCGCGAAGGCGAGTCAAGGCGTAGAAGAGCGCGTGGCTCGAGAGCCGACACGTCGCCGCCGCGACGATTGTCAAGGCGACGACGCCGAGGGCTGCGAGCACGAGCGCCGGTTCTTCGCGCTCGAGATACCGAGCCGCTCTCGTGCGTTCGAGATTATACTGATATCCGCACTGATCGCATCCGTAAAAGCTCCTCGGGTTACGGCTCATGCTTCGCCACTCGTTGAGGCAGTCGACGTGCACCAGTCCCATCGATCCTCGACACAGGCACGGAGAAAATAATCTTCCAGCGTCTTCACCGGCGAAACATATCCTACACACCCTCTCTTCTTCCTCCTCCGTTTGACCGCCGGCGTTCGCGTCTCCATTCGCGTTCGTGCCTCCGGCGTTCGTCGCCTCTCCGCGCGCTCGAAGCACTCGCGCGACGGCTTCGTCCTCCCGCTCCCGCTCGCGTCTCTCCTCCTCTCTCTTCCGCTGCGCCTCCCAACGCGCCCGGTGTTCCAGCGCACGCCGACGAAGCGCTTCCCCCTGCACGATCGATCCCTCCATCTGTCTCTCTTCGTTCATGTTCACGTGCCCTTGACGTCAAACTTCATCTCTGAAAAAGTTCGCCCCGCGTCCCCGAGCGCCTGCTCCACCGCCAACTGATCGCTCACGTTCTTGATTCTCCTCGCGATGTCGTCCACGGTCATGCGATGGACGTTGAACTGGTCCTTCTGTCCGCTCGCGAACTCGACGGCGACGACGGGCGGGGCGTCGTCGTCGCGCACGCGCGGTTCGATCGAACACTCAGGGTTCGATGCGATCGCTTTCGGGGACGTCAGGCGGGATAAGAACTCGCGAGCGGCGGTGCAGCGCGGATCGAGCGGGTTGAATTGCACGCGCACGCGTTTCAGGTGACGCAGTGGCATGCGAGAGGCCGGGGCGTGAACGTGTGAGGGAAGGCTCGAGCGTCGACGGCTCGTCGGAGCGCGGCGTGTGCGGGCGCACATTAAACGAATGGACTATGCGATTCTATCTATAATAAACACGAATGAATCATAAGTTGAACTCTGGCACGTCTTCCAGCGCGAAATCGCGAGAAAGGTTAGTGCCAGGCGCACTGTCTGGAGGAAACAGCGTTTGCGCTTGCGCGTCGAAGTGCTTCTCAAAGTCCACCTGCAAGTCTGACGCGTTCATGGCTGGCGTCTGCGCGAGTAATTGCGAAATCTCTTCACTGAGTTCTGGATGCGCTTGATAAGGCGTCATCACGGGTGCCTGCGGGAACGGTACCGCATCCACAGCTTCGGAGAACGGCTGAGACCACCCCTCCGTCGTCCCCGGCGAGAGCACGGGCAGCTCCGTCACCTTTGCTCCAGACGCGTTCGACGCCCTAGTCGTCTGCACCGCCTCCACCGCCTCTGACAACTTTTGCGGCGCACTCTTTCGTCTCTTCGCTCCCTTCGCCGACGTCGCCTCCGCGTCCACTTCGGCTCTCGGCTCGTGCGTCGCCGCCTCCCCGCTCGCGCCCACGCCATCCGTCCTCTCTCCAATCTTCCCATTCTTCCTCATCCACTCGTACTGTCTCTCCAACACGGCGTTAAATCGTATTATCTGACTCTTCAACCGCACCATCATGTGATACACCTTGAAAAACTCCGGATTACTCTTCTCCAACTGCGACCACACCAAACGCGTAAACGTCGGCTCAATCTTAGCAGTCTCCTCCAGGTGCTTCACGACGTCCTCCTTGGACATGTACAGCCGCAGCGATCGCTCCAAAAGATTCTGCACCATGGCCACGTCGTGCGCGCTCACCTTACCGCTCCTCCACGGGGCGCCATCGCCTCCACCGCCCGCGTTCGAGCGTCCGCTCGCGGCGGCACCCTTTCCCATCTCTCTCTCTCTCTCTCTCTCTCTCTCTCTCTCTCTCTCTCTCTCTCGCCCACCGCGCGCGCGTCCACACCGCTCGCCGCTCGCGCGTCCACACCGCTCGCGCGAGCGGCCTCCCTCGCGCTCGCCTCCCTCGCGCGTCGACGTCCGCCGTCGTCCGCGGCGCCGCGAACGTCCAGTCGGGTACTTTTTTACCGGCCGATTCATGTATCGGACGTACAATGCGTATTGGAACACTTTCCAATCTATCAGAAAACAAACCCGGAAAGTGCGCGCGCGACGATCGATCGATCGATCGACGGCCGCGCGTTCGCGTCGCCACACGCGCGCGCGTCCACGTCGCGCGCGTCTCGAGCGATGACGGACGAGGGAAAACCACCCGCGCGGTCCTCCGCGTCGAGACTCGGGAGCATACGCGGCGCGAGCGGTGGGAAATCGCGGAACACCGCGCGCGGGACGCGCGCGGCGGCGGCTGACGGTTCCTCGGACGCGCGCGCGACGCCGGTGCGCGCGAGACGGACGTCGGGACAAGGGGCTTCGCGCGGGTCCACCGCGGACGACGGGACGGCGACGGGAGAGAGGGACGGCGGCGGCGACGGCGACGGTGGGGCCGCGCCGAGACGCGCGACGCGCGCGTCGACGACGCCCGGGAAGGGAAAGGCGGCGCGGCGCGGCACGGGGAGCTCGGGCGGTGATGTCGCGATGGGCGACGCCGTGGACGAGCGGAAGACGCCGAGAACACCGACGAGGGGTCGAGGCGCGCGAGGGGCGGTGAAGGTGAAGGAGGAGCGGCCGGACGAGCGCGGCGGGGACGCGGGAGAGACGCCGGGAACGCCGGTTGGCGCGACTTTAGGCGACGGGGTGCACACGACGCCGGCTCGTCAGGCTCGGATGAGTAAGTCAAAACAGGCGCAGTTGGCGTTGGAAGAGGCGTCGAGGAGGATTCAGCACGACCGCGTCACGGAGGAGGAGATGTACGATGCCGAGGAGGATTGGGCGGATAAATCGCAGTATTATCCCACGGTTCTCACGGAAAGATCGAGAGACGTCGAGGGATCGTCGGTGGGGGACGTGGTGCGTTCGACGGATGAAGGGAATAGATTTGTTGTGTTGCAACTTCCCTCGGATTTGCCGCTCATCAAGCGACCCGAGGGCGAAGAGATGGACGTCGACGGCGTCGTAGAAGTCAAAGACGACGATGAATTAGGCGATGAACAAAACGAACTCGTGCGAGGCGTCGCGGATTTAGCGAATGGACAGCTCGGTGAGCTCAAGATTCATGCTGACGGCTCGGCGAAACTTTACATCGGAAACGCCGCCTTCGACGTCATGCACGGCATTCCCTATCAACACTCCGAGCATCTCGCTCGATTAGACGAGAGTAAGCGACAGTGCGTCATCATGGGCTCGACGGTTGCGAGATTAACTTGCGTGCCGGACGTGACGCAGCTCTTACTCTAAAGAAACGATTAGCACACTTTAGCTCGCTTTTGGTAAGATAATGACAAAAGTTTCCTAACGCGCCGGGGCGCCAACCTCGGCATATAATGACGCACGCGCAGCGTCGCAGAAGTGACCGACGTTCTCTTCCGGGGTGCCTTGAGCCACCCCGTGTCCGACGTTCAAGATGTGCTTACCGTTGCCCGCGTCCTTCACGTTCTTCGCCACCTCCTCTCTAATGCGATCCGGACTCGCGAAGAGGTACATGGGGTCCATGTTACCTTGCAAGACGCGATCGGGGCCGAGGATGGCTCTCGCTTCGCTCATGCTCGTGTTCCAATCCAAACCAATGACGTCCGCAGTGGACTTCTTGAGCTCGTGGAGCTTACCGACGCCACCGTTCGCGTGGAAGATGAGCGGCGTCTCCGGGTGTCGTTCCTTGACGTAAGCGATGATGCGCTCGTTGTACGGGTGGGAAAACTCGAGGAATTGCTGCGGAGAGAGGTGGTGCGCCCAGGAATCGAAGATCTGCACTACTTGCGCACCACTATCGATTTGGTGGCACACGTACACGCCGAGCGCGTCCGCCAACTTGGACAAGAACGCGTGAAGCGTCTCTGGATCTTGCGTCATGATTTGCTTCGTCGTCATCAAGTGTCTGTCGCTGGAACCCTCCATGGCGTACGCCGCGAGCGTCCACGGAGATCCAACGAAACCGAGCATGGTGGACTGTCCATCGATCTCCTTTCGAAGCGTGCTGAGAATCTCCCGAACGAACGGCAACTGCGAGTCCGGATCATCGAGCTGTTTCATCGCGTTGACGTCCGCCATCGTGCGCACCGGTTCCACCACCGGTCCCTTACCCTTCACCACATCGAACTCGATCCCGAGCGCCGGCAACGGCGTCAAGATATCGCTAAACATGATCACACCGTCCGGCTTAAACGCCCGCCACGGCTGCATGGAGAGTTCAATCGCGATTTCCGGCGTCTCCGACCTGTATCGAAACCCGTACTTGGTGCTGTACGCGCGAAACTCCGCCATGTACCTCCCCGCCTGACGCATCAACCACACCGGCGGTCGCTCGACGTCCTCACCCCGCGCCGCGCGCAATAGAATGGGATCTTTCGCCTCTCCGTTCGCCGCGTCGACGCGCGCGAGCGCACCTCTCGCGCGCGCGGTCGCGCCCGCGCCTCGGGGCGCCATCGTCGCGGTCTTCACCGTCGCGCTCCTCTTCGTCGTCGTCGCGCGAATCCCCCGCGCGGGCGTCGCGGACGCGCGCGTCGTCATCATCATCGTCGTCGTCGGCGTCTCGCGTCGGCGTCGTCGTCTCGCGTCGGCGTCGACGTCTCGCGCTCGAGCCGGTTTCGGATAACGGAGGCCACGCGCGAGATCTCGTGGGTGCGATCGACGGTTCGTGACCCGCCGAGGAGTGGGACCGAGGCGCCACCGTCGGGCGCGAAAGGTGTTCGCGCGGCACAGGGCGTCGCGCGCGCGTGTGAGCGAGGAAAGGCGACGCGCGAAGGGGCGCGAGTGACGAGGATAGGGTGGACATGGATCAATTCGCGGCGCGCGTCGATGGCGTGCTCCATCACTTGGAGGATCAAGGCGTCGGTGGAAGACAGATGTTGAAGATTGCGCGCGCGTCCGTGTACGCGCAGATCGTGTTGGCGATGTGTGGAACGCTCAGTTTCGTGTACGGGACGATTCACTCGACGGCGATGGCGCTGTCGCTGTACGCGGTGGTGGCGTTGGAGATCAAGGCGCCGCGGTTGTTGAAGATTTACGCCGTGTTGCTGTTGGCGTTGACGGTGACGGACTTTTTCTGGTTGGCGACGTACTCGGGACCGATCGGATCCTCGAGCACGGGGCTCACTATGGTCACGGAGGCGAACAGCGCGAACGTGCAATCGACGGTGAAGTGGGGCACGATGGCGGCGGGAGTGAATAACTTTTTCTGCCTAGTTCCGGAGCTCTTCGCCTTCTTCCTGAGAGTGGCGTCCGTCGCGCTGTGGGTGCTCATGTGGAGCAAAGGACTGTTGGACGGCTCTGATGATAACATGTACAACGATCCGAACTCTGCGTACGACACCGGATTGAAGCACGAGACGATTCCTGGATCGCCGGCGAGAAACGGCTCCAAGGCGAGCGACATGTTCACTGCTGAAGGCGGTTACCAAGATAGCGAGGGTTTACTCTCTCGTGCGGTGTGAGCACACTGACCCACAAAGTTAACTGATGTAATCTATCCCTACTACAACTCTACGAGCTAGCCATCTTTCGATAACGCGAAGTCAGCGCGCACTCGCGCGATGCGCGACTCGACAAAGCGCGCAAACTCGGGTTCCTCCGCGATGAGACGTTCGAATCCACCCGGTTCGGCGCACTTGGTGTCGTGTTCATCGCACTCCTCCGTCGTCAAGAGCACGAGATTGTCCAGCGCCGCTGGTTTCGATGGATCCCATCGCGTCATCGAAAGACCGCTCGTGTTGCGCCAATACGCCTTTAATCGTTTATTCTTTTGATCGCGAGCGCTCAGCGCGCGCCACGTTTCGCGAACCAAATACACTATTCCTTCTATGTCTATCGCCATGTTGGACACCTCTCGTCCGCGTTCGCTCTCGCGGTCATGCAAACGTTCGAGCTGCGTCTCGTATTGCTTCCATTGGATGGCCATGATGGGTTCGCTCTCGTACGGCGCGCCCGCGAGTTCGGTGAGCACATGGCTCGCGAGCGCCATGCCGAAAATGGCGGGCACGCATCCGAGCACTGGTATCGTGCGCACGCGGAAATTCGGAATCACTTGATAATCGGAGAGCGTTTCACCCTCCTTTAATTCCATCTCCGCCACCAACTCGCAGCGAGGCTTCTCCATGGATATGAGCGTCTGAATGCCTTCTCGAATCTTATGATTCTTACCCAATCTGTATCGAACCGCCCGCGCGAGCGGATCCGCGGCGCAATCCGCGATATCTGCAAATCTTAATCGCGTCGGATCGCACTTGGCTCCCGCACCACCCGACGTGACCACGCGCAAACCTCTTCGCTTGCACGCGGCGAGGAGATCCACCTTTGTGTCGATGTTATCGATGCAATCCACGACGAAATCCGGCATTCGTCCGCTCGCGTCCAGCGTCCACGCCCCCAATAACTCATTCTCCGCATCCGCCTCGTACATCGCCACGCGCGCGTCCACGACAGCCTCGGGATAAATCGCCTTGAAATGTTTCTTCAGACACGTCGCCTTGGCCGTGCCCACATCCGCTCGAACCGCCACCGCGTGTCGATTCAACGAGCTCAGACTCACCTGATCGAAATCGATCGCGCGCAATTTCCCGACCCCAGACCTCAACATCATGCTCGCCGCGTGCGAACCGACGCCACCGAGCCCGACGACGACGACGAACGCGTCTCGCACCGCCTCTTGTCCCGCCTCGCCGAAAAACTGCACATTTCTCGTAAACTGTTCGCGAAGAATCTCATCCGTGAGATCGTACGACGTTCTCGTCTCCCGCGTCGACGTCGACGTCACCATCGACGTCACCATCGACCCCATCGTCTCCTCTCGCGTCGCCGTCGTCTCTCGCTCGCGCGCGTCGTTCGCCTCCTCCGTTCGCCGCCGCCTCGCCTCGAGCGTCGACATCACCCCGACCGCCACGCTCGCGCCCGCACAAAACGCGACGACGACGCGCGCGACCGCACCGACCGCGTTCGCGTCGTCCCCTTCCCGCGCCATATCCCCTCCGCCTCCTCCGCCTCCGCCGCCTCCTCCGGTGACGACCCGACGACCCGACGACGACTCGCGCGCGCGCGGGTCCCATCGCGTCCCATCGCGCGTCGCCTCCTCGACCGTGGACGACCCATCGTATTCACACACGACGTCGCTCGATGTACGTACCACACGAAAAACGAAAAAACGACAAAAACGAAAACACCACCCCGCGCGCGCGTCGGTGCGAGTCAGTCGACGAGTCACGACCGGTGAATGACCCTCTCCGAGCAGGCCACCGCCGCGAAGCCCTATCCGCGGACGCGCCCGGCGCTGCCGTCGTGACGGGTCACGATCGGTCAAATAGTCCCCAACGCCCAAGGGTTTCGTTTGAAACACGATGACGGATCGGATCGGATGATGATCGGCGGCGTGATGATCGGCGCTCGACGGCGCGGCAGTTCCTCGCGCGTCGACGCATCTCTCGTCATGGGCGTGTTCAAGGATTCCGAAGTCGATGCCCTCGTCGTCGTCTCCGTGCCGTTCCTCGGAGGCGTCTTGGCGCTTCTCATGGTGGCGGTGCTCATGTCGCGCGTGAACAAGGCGCCGGTGGGTGAGGGGAAGCAACTCTTCATCGCCAAGCAAATCTCCGAGGGCGCGACGAGCTTCTTGAAGACGGAGTACACGTACCTGTTACCGTTCGTCGTCGCCGTCGCGGCGTTCATCGTCGGTATCTTGGAGGGCCAAGACGCGCCGCCGACGTACCAGGGCGGCGTGGTGCCGTCCTCGAAGAAGGGTGGCTGGCAGACGATGATCTGCTTTTTGCTCGGCGCGGCGCTCTCCGCGGCTGCGGGTTGGGCGGGCATGAAGGTCGCCACGCAAACGAACGTGAAGACCATGCAAGCCGCGCGCACGGGCTTGAACCCGGCGCTTCAAATTGCCTTTGCGGGCGGCGCCGTCATGGGTTTCTCCGTCGTCGCCTTCGGTATTCTCGGCTTGACGGTGCTCTTCTACATCTTCGCCACGGCGCAAGGCTCGGCGGATTACTCCGTCGGCGGCAGCACCGTCATGACTGGTGGTGACATCGACATGCGTGATGCCGTCCGTTACCTCTCTGGCTTCGGTTTCGGTGCTTCCGCCATCGCGCTCTTCGCGCGCGTCGCGGGTGGCATCTACACCAAGGCGGCTGACGTCGGCGCCGATCTCGTCGGTAAGGTTGAATCTGACATTCCGGAAGATGATCCCCGCAACCCGGCCACTGTTGCCGACAACGTTGGTGACAACGTTGGTGATGTCGCCGGTATGGGTGCTGATCTTTTCGAATCTTTCTGCGGTTCCATCATCGCGTGCGCCGCTCTCTCCCAGAACAACCGCGAGATGGCGTTGCCGTTCTGGATCGCCGGTTTCGGTATCCTCGCCGCGACCATCGGTTTCTGGACCGTCTCCACCAAGGATGACGCCAACCAGTCTGAGCTTCTCCACGCTCTCCACCGTGGTGTCTACTCCTCCTCCGTCCTCGTCGTTGTCTTCTCCATTGCGTGCGTCGAAATCCTCTTCGACGGCAGCAAGCAAGGTTACAGATACTTTGGCTGCGTGATCCTCGGTCTCGTCGCCGGTATCCTCATCGGTGAAGCCACTGAGTTCTGCACCTCTTACGCGTACGGCCCGACCAAGTCCATCACCCACGCCGGTTCCGCCGGTGGTGCCGCGACTGTCATCATCCAAGGTCTCGGCATCGGTATGATCTCCGTCTTCCCGCCGACGATCATCATCGTCGCCACCGTCATCGCCTGCTTCAACGTCGCCAACGGTGGTAACGAAGGTTTGTACGGTATTTCCATCGCCGCTGTTGGTATGTTGTCCACCCTCGGTGTCACTCTCGCCACTGATGCGTACGGCCCGGTTGCCGACAACGCCGGCGGTATCGCCGAAATGTCCCCGGATGTTCCGGAGGAAGTCCGCGACCGCACCGACAGACTCGATGCGCTCGGTAACACCACCGCCGCCACCGGTAAGGGTTTCGCCATCGGCTCCGCCGTCTTGACCGCCCTCTCCTTGATGAACGCCTTCGTCAAGGATGTTCCGTACGAACTCGGTACCAGCTCTCGTGGCTTGGCTCAAGCCATGTTGCTCACCGACGCCTACGTGCTCTCCGGTGTCATCATCGGCGCCATGTTGCCGTTCCTCTTCGCCGCCCTCACCATGCTTTCCGTGCGTAAGGCTGCCGGTGCCATCATTGTTGAAGTCCAACGCCAATTCCGCGACATCCCGGGTCTCCTCGAAGGCAAGGAAGGTGTCGTCTGCGATCACATGGCGTGCGTCACCATGTGCACGAAGGCGTCCATCGACGAAATGTTGCTCCCGGGTATCCTCGCCGTCATGACCCCGATCTCCGTCGGTTTGCTCATCGGCGCCAAGTGCCTCGGTGGTCTCCTCGCCGGTTCCATCGCGTCTGGTTTCATGCTCGCCGTCATGATGTCCAACGCCGGTGGTGCTTGGGACAACTCCAAGAAGTACATCGAAAACGAAAAGGTTTACGGTGGCAAGAAGTCTGAAACGCACAAAGCGTGCGTCGTCGGCGACACTGTCGGTGATCCTTTCAAGGACACCTCTGGCCCGGCCTTGAACATTCTCATCAAGCTCATGACCATCTTCTCCTTGACCATGGCCCCGGTCTTCCGCTCCGATTGGAAGACGTACTGGTACGGTCTCATTGTCCTCGGCGTCGAAATCATCATGGTCGGCGTCGCGTACTGGCACGTGTGGGTCGTCAACGGCGAGAAGTGCGTCCCGCCGGAAGAGGAAAAGTAAACAACGATGTTCACTTCTCCGAGAGCGTCTAACTTAATAATATTACGTTGGCGTATAACTGATTTGTCGGTAGACACCGAAAGGTGTCCATTATTAATCAATCACAAAAACTACACCTACTGGTTTCCCGCCCCGCCGTCGTTCCATCCGCGAATCCACTCCCTCCCATGCGCCGCTCTCGACGCCTCGTCGCTCTTCTCGTCTAAAAATTTCTTACAGTGTCTCGCCAACGACGCGTACGCCTCGTTCTCTCGAACCTCTCGCGGCGCCTCCGCCTGTCCCGTCAACCACTTGAACAAGTCGGGATTTTCCGCGTCGAGCACCTCGTCGAACGCGTCGAGAAACGCCTCCGACGTCGTCGCGGGATCCCCCATCTCTCTCGACGCCCACTCACCGACCATGATGTCCAACTCCAAGAACCCGCGCTGTTTCGCTCGATACAGCGCGCGATTGACGCGCGCGCGGTGCGCTCGCGCGCGCGCCCGCGCCCAATCCATCGCGCACGACACCATCGCGCGCGACGACGTAACCGACGCCGACGTCCACGCCGCGCGCGGGAGTTCGAGATCGAGACCGCGCGACGGGCCGACGTCGATCGTCGACGCGAACGCGCGCGCGCGACGCATCGTCGCCGCGAACATCGCGCGCGACGGGCCGTCGCGCGCGACCCGTCGACGCGGCGTCCGTCGTCGGTCGCGTCGGGGCGTGGCATTGGGAAACGAATGGGTGGTTTTCTGCTTCACTATGGGACCAATCGACCGGTCATGACTCACCGTGAGAGGGTCGCCAGGACGCGGGCGCGACGCGGGCGTGTGACGGAAAAGGAAAAGCGAAAGGGTGTGGACGGGGAAGGGGGGGGGGCTATTTGACCGGTCACGACTCGCCGAATCGGTACTGTTTATCCAGACGCGACGGCGACGACGCGTTCGTGATGACGCGCGCGTCGCGCCAGAACGCGACGCGCGACGACGACGACGACGACGACGACGACGACGACGACGACGATGATGTCCACGCACGCCGTGACGACGACGATGAAGACGCACGCGCCCGCCCGCTCGGCGGTGCGATCGAACGCCGCGAGCCGAGGGGTGCGCCCGGCGCGAGGCGGGCGCGCCGTCGTGCGCGCCAGCGAGCGCGTGGACGGTGGCATCTACAAGGAACCGTCCCAAGGGTTCACCGATGAAGTCATCGAGGAGGTGCTCGCGGATTTCCCGGAGGAAGGGATCGCGGACGTTCTCGAGGGGATGATCTTGGTCCTCGCGGGCGGGTACCGCGTCTTGGACGTGCGCGCGAAGAGCGAGATTGAATTCGTGGGTAACTACCCGCGCGATCAACTCAACGGCTCGAAATTCATCGAATGCCCGATCATCAACGCGACTCGTCGGTACGACAGTGAAAAGGGTGAAAAGGTGTACCAGCAAACCATCAACGACGACTTCAAGGCGCAGGTGGAACAGTTGTTCCCGGATAAGGAGGCGAAGATTATCGTCGGTTGCTCGGACGGCCGCAACCGCACGCTTCAAGCGCTCGAGTTCCTGGATGAGATGGGATACACGAACATTGTCGGCCTCCGCGGTGGCTACAACATGTGGAACCGTCAGTGGGACGCCAAGTTGCGTCGTCGCAACTTGCCGGGCGTCTTCAAGGAGGAGTACGGTCACAGCGCCGACGGTTGCGGCGTGCACGCGACCGGTGCCAGCTTCCAAAACCAAGATGCGTTCCAAGCCCCTGATTGGAGAGACGAAACCGAATGGCTCGACGCGCACGAGGCGGCGACCGCGGCGTAGGTTATTCCGTTCGGATCATTGACGAAGCCTCAAAATGGAACATTTCTACATGTAGCACTCCATTCGCTTATTTTACAACTCAAACTACTCCACACAGACGTCGGTGAAATCAGTCGATAGATAACGTCGAAATATGATATACGGGGCAAATCGTAAATTTACCTAATAAGCGTCTCGACCGCGCGTGTTGATCCACTCGATTAGTCCCATTTGGGACGTCTCCACCGACGCGTCCGACCCCGCCCCGGCGATGGCCCCGATCGTCTCCGCGCCGAACGTGGCTATTCCCGTGAACAAACCGTGTGGTGATACCCGCATCTTCCTCGACGTTGACGCACCGACCCCTGTCAAGATGGCTTCGTGTTGGTACACATCTAAAAACGCGTAACTCGTATTGTTTTTCGCCTCTAACATCGCTTCCAACGTCACGTAGTGCACGCCGTGACGATACAGATACTTCCCAGGGTGATCGTGTCCAGCGAGACAAATCTTCACGACTCCGCTCTCCTCGATGAGCGACGAGACGGCATCGCTATTCCACGCCGACATTTGATACCTCGCCGCGTCTCTGTGCAAAGCATTGTGCGAAGCTATGATGACGCGATCTTCCTTCTCCTTTGCATCCTTTAGCTCAGACTCCAACCAAGCGAACTGCGTCGGTCCGATGCCCCCACCCCACGGGACGATTTCTTCGCGGTCATTATCCGCCGCCTCTTTGGCGAACGCAAATGCCGCGTCGTACTCGGAAGAATCCGCGGGCACGTATCGCGGATTCAAGTCAGTGGTATCCAGAATGACGAGTCGCCATTTTCGCGGCATCGGTACGCTGTAATACTCCCCCATCGACGTCGCGTTCACCGCGCTCAGAAAAGTACGTTTGGTGACGCTACAATCGTGATTTCCAATGCAATGAAACACTCGCGTCGACGAAGAGTTGACGATGTCGGCGACGACGCTCAAGTCTCGCCGATTTTTCTCTCGCGTCTCCTCTCGCATCTCTCCTCGCAGCACCGGTCGCGTCGTCTTATCGTCGTCGTTGTATCCGTCGAATAAATCTCCAAGATTCACGATTCCGCTCAGCTCGCTCGCTCGCGCGTCGAACGCGTCGAACGCGTCCGCCAACCTTCTTTTCGCCTCTCTAAAAAACTTTACTCTTCCCGACCCATCGTCGCGCGTCTGATTCTCTTTATCCGCGTACTGACAGTCGGCGAACAGCGCGAGTCGAAAACTCGGCGATCGCTCGACGTTTTCCAGTCGCAGCGCCGACCCGCGCGCGTTTACCCGCACGTTCGCGCGCGGTTCCCGACCTCGCTCCGTCTCGATGTCATCTCCCTCGCTCGCGGCCGCGCGCGCGGGTCGTCCGGCTCGTCGTCGTCGCGGCGCGCGGACGCGAGAAGACGACGACGACACGAACGTCGCGCGTTCGGTGGCGGCGACGGCGGTGACGGACATCGCGCGCGGCGCCGCGTGCCGATGAATGAGCGCCGCGCGCGCGGACGAAACGAACAAACGAACGAACGAACGATGCGCCCGCGAGCCGGGAGAATCCGACGCGCGCGTCATGTTCGGCGGCGGCGGCGGCGGCGGGGGCGACGGGACGAACCCGTTCGGTCGTCCGACGCCGGCGCCGACGCCGGGCGGGGCGAACCCGTTCGCGGCGAGCGCGAACGGCGGAGGCGATGGGAACGGAAATCTCGTCGGGACGCCGTTCGGACGGGCGACGACGACGCCGGCGTCGCCGTTCGGGCAGCCGTCGACGTCGGCGACGCCGTTCGGACAGCCGTCGACGTCGGCGTCGACGCCGTTCGGACAGCCGTCGACGTCGACGCCGTTCGGGTCGACGTCGTTCGGGGCGTTCGGGGGCGGGGACGCGAGCGCGGGCGCGGGGTCGTCGCCGTTCGGGCAGCCGAGCTCGGCGGCGGTGGCGTCGTCGCCGTTCGGGCGAGCGAGCGGAGGAGCGTCGCCGTTCGGACAGAGCGCGGCGGCGTCGTCGCCGTTCGGTCAGACGAGTGGTGCGTTCGGTTCGACGTCCGCGTCGCCGTTCGGCGCCGGATCGAGCTCGCCTTTCGGCGCGAGCGCGCCGACGCCGACTCCGTTCGGAACGACGACATCGGCGCCCGCCGGTGCGAACCCGTTCGGGTCTGGTGGCACCGTGGTTGCGTCGCCATTTGGATCTTCGAACGCGCAGAGCGCGCCGACGAATTCACCGTTCGGAGGTGCGCCCCAAACCGGCGGCGCGGCGTCGCCGTTTTCAGTCAAGCCCGCCGGGCAAGAGACACAGGCGTCGGGCGGTGGTTTTAGTTTCGGTGCGCCAGCTCCCGTCGCATCAACGCAACTTGGATCGACGAGTGCGTTCGGCGCTCCGCCAGCGTCACCATCGCCGTTCGGAGCGGCGCCGGCGTTCGGAGCGGCGCCGGCGTTCGGAGCGCTCAGCGCCACCGCGTCGCCGTTCAAGCCGAAGACAAGCACGGATGATTCCATGGGAGCGTCGCCCGCGTTCAAATCATTCGAGGGTGGAAAACATAGCACACCGACAACAACGCCGGCGGTCGCGGCGTCTAAACCGTTTGTACCTCCGAAACCGAGGTTTACGCCCCAAGGATCACACTTAGCCGGTGAACGCCCGTCGACCTCAGCCGTCGCAGTCGGCGGGGAAATGGGCGAAATCCCCAAAGGCCACATTGTTGGAATGTGTGACTTGATGTGTCCCGAGAAAGAAAGAGAATTCAGAAGCGCGAACGGGGATTTGGAAATTTTTGAACGAATTGACCCGGACGACCGGACGAAATCAAATTCGGATCTTTGCATAAAGAAGTACACGCGCATCGTCGACGAAATCACTCCCGACATGGTGCGCACGAAGAAAGGCTTACAACTGGCGATCGAGCAACTGTGGAGAATTTTAGATGGACGCGATGAAGATTTCATGACGAAGAGCAAGTTCCTCTGGGACCGTTTGCGTTCCATTCGCCAAGATTTGAATTTGCAGCAGATTACGGATTCGTTCGCGGTGACCCTTCTGGAGCAGATGGTTCGATACACGATTCTCGCAGAGCACGAGCTGTGTGAAGAGACAGCTTCGGCGACGAATCCCGATGGACACAATTCACATCTCAACGTTGAGCAGCTGACGAAAACGCTCACGTCTCTGCGACACATGTACGACGATCACGCAGACCGCGGACAGCAACTGAGCGTCGACTCGGAGGCGGAAATGTACTGTTATCAACTTTTACTTCGCATCGATTCACACGGACGATACGCCGTGCAACGTTCGGAAATGTTGAACGATTTGAGAGGAGTTCGTCCAGAGGTGCTGAAACATCGCGACGTGCAGTTCGCGCTCGAGTGTCATCGCGCGTATCACGGCAACAACGTCGCTGGATTCTTTCGATTAGTGAACAAGGCGACATATCTGCAAGCGTGCTGCTTGCACAAGTTTTTCAACAGCATGCGCGGAAAAGCTCTGGAGGTAATGAACTCAACATACGGCAAATTTGTGATGCCCATCACGGAGATTGCTCGGTTGCTGCACACCGACGATATAGAGACGGAGGCGCTGTGCATACACCATGGACTCAATGTGAGTCGGGGCAAGGATGGTGGTAAACCGCCCGCGGTGATAATGCGAGAGTCGTCTTACATCTCTCCCGCGGACGAATTTCCGATATCCCGTTCTGATTTGATCATCAATAAACGCGCCGATTCATACTTGATTGAAATCTTCGGTAAGGAAAACTGTGCGAGGATTTTGGCGAAGGAGATGCCGCGAATTGCACCCAAGGCTACTCTTCAATCACAGGCGCCTTCATCAGAGTCAGACAAGCTCAAGAAACAAGCAGATGAACTTAGAGCGAAAATCGCACGGAGAGAAGCGGCGATCGCGGCCGAAAGAGCCACCATTCTTGCGAAGAAGAAGGAGATTGAGGAGCGTAAAGCCGCAGAAAAGAAAGCCGCAGAAGAGGCTGAAGCAAAGGCGAAGGCTGCTGAAGAAGAAGCGAAACGTAGAGAGGCCGAGGCAAAGCTTGCAGAGGAGAAGGCGAGAGCCGAAGCAGAAGCCGCCGAAGCAGAACGTCGACGCCTGGAAGAAGTTGCGGCTCGGGAAAAGGCTGAGGCTGAAGCGAGAGCCGAAGCAGAAGCCAAACGCCGCCTCGCCGAGGAGGAAGCTGAACGTCAACGATTGGCGGCAGAAAAGCGCGCGCGGGAAGCGGCGGAAGCAGCGAGGCTTGCGGCGATTGCCAAAGCGGAGGCCGAAGAGCGCGCTCGGCAAGCTGCCGCCGCAGAAGCGGAGAGACTCAGGTTGATCGCCGAGGAGAACGCTCGTCGTCAAGCCGCCGCCGCGAAAGCGGCGCGCAAGACGAAGAAAATGCAAATGGCGGTGTGTCAACTTACGTTCTCTCGGTGGCGCATGAACTTCAAAGAGTTCAAGCGCGAGAGGTTGATCGGCGAGGCACTCTCCATGGCCAGTCCATCGCCCGCGCTCAATCTCGGTCGCGGAGCTCTTATGGACGCGCGCGTGGCGTCCGCTCGTCCAACTGATATGCTCGCGCGGCTGCGCGCGAAAGTTGAGTCGTCTCGATCTCCCGCGTTCGGAGAACCTCTCGACATGCCGCGAGCGGTTGGGCCAGCTCTTCATGATGCGGCAGCCATGGCCGCACCGAGCGCGCTCGTGTGGAAATGTCTTTTGTGTACGGGCGCCGAAGCGGATTCAGGTCCGATCGCGTCTGCGCGTCCGCGCACCGCCGCCGCGAGCCTCGTCGCGGAATGGTTGCGTCTGAAATTATCCCGTGGGTCCACGTCGCATGAAGTTCCCATTAACACAGGTACGATCCTGTCTCTGTACGGAGCTCGACTTCCGTTGCCCGTGACGAGCGACGACTGTGATTTCATGATTGGACCTTTGGCGTGGATCATCGTTCGAGACGTCCCGGCGATGATGGATAACCCGCACAAGGCGAACACCGGCGCGTCAGCTGGAATTTTTGTTCTCGATTGCGGTGGAGGCAAGTTCGATGAACACGAGATGAAACGACTCAGAGAGTTCAACGCGGTCGTGCGCGCGAACGACGCGCCTCTCGTCGTATTAGTGGCGTCGCGGGATGATGGTGTGAATCGGTCGAGCGTCGAGAAACACATCGAGAGCGCTGGTATCGAAGACTCGTTGTTGATTTTCCTTCCCCCAGAGGGCCCGGCGAAGTGGCAGGACGACAAACTCGCGGATGTGCTCACGTGGTTGGCGGAGCGCGCGCCAAAGGCTCCGAGACGGAGAATCGCCCATCTCTCGGCGGAAATCGAAGAAGCGCTCCGACCAGGGTACGTCGATTTGATCACGAAAGCGAGAGTCAGCGCGTGTGCGTGTGTTCACGCCTTCAATCACGCGCTCGACCGAGTCGAAGCGAAAATATCAGAGGCTGCTCAAGTCGAGGAGGGCGGCGAGTGGCCGCCGATAGAAATCGGTCTCGTCAACGCAGCGCTTCCTCCGCCGGGCTGGAGGTCGGCGTCTCGTCGCGCGAAAGTCATCAACGCGCTCCGTTCCGTCCGTTTACCGGAATTTGAAGCGGGAGATAAGCCTGCGCGCGCGTTCATCGAATACGTGGCGAAAGTGTTGCCAGACTATCCGGATGAGTACGGTCGATGCATGCTCTCTCAGGCGCGATACGATCCTCACTTTCACAAGCTCGAAGACATACCCTGGATCGCGCTCTTCCAGTCGCTCATCACGCTTTTATTGAGCGGTCTCGAAAGTCGGACGCGAAGCGAGTGCATTTACCTTCCTCCCGGTCATCCGTCGTATGATTTCATCCCGTACGAACCAGAGCCCGAGTTGCTGACGCACGCCGGCGCTCCGCCGGCTGCCTCGCCGTCGCGAGAGAATCCAGAGAATCGCAAACGCAAACACACGGACGATGTCGAAGATGCTTTGGAGAACGCTCGGTTCGATGAAGTCGGTTCGGAGCCTCTCGACGAAGAGCGGGTCGCTTTGGACGCGTTGAATCAAAACATACGAGCACAAACTCGCCACCTGGACGCTTCCGAGCGTTGGCTCGCAGCGCTCGCCACGAATACACCCGGAACCGCTCACGCGCCGGATGCGTTCTTAGGAGACGCCGACATCCATTTATCAGAGTTTCACGCCCAATTAGCCGCGGAGCGCGCCGCCGAGGCGCGATTGAGAAGTCTGTTGAACGGCTGAACGACGAAACAGATGGTGTAATTTTATAACATTCGTAGGGACACTACGGTACGATTGCGAGACGAAACGACGACACAAAGCGACGAACCTCATATTTGCACGACATTCGACCGACCGAACAACGGTTCCGCCACGCACGCCGGCTCGGCGTCGTCGTCGAAGACCATCTCACACCCGCTCTCGGCGCACTTGGTCATGTACACGCCGTACCGTCCCGACTCGGCGTCCAACGGCATCAACGCGCACGACTTTTGCCTATTCTTATCCCTCGATATGAACGCATCCTCCTCGTCCTCGTAACACGCGAACGCCGTGATGCAGCTGTACAGCGGGCACGGAATCCCCCACGCGCACCAACACATGTCCGTGCAACACCTCCCGCACGCGACGTTGTACACGCAAATCGGACACACCGCGCACGTCGCCGAGCAGCATCGGTGCGCGCCGTTCCCTCGTCCCGCGCGACATCGATGACACCCAGAAAAATCACTCGCCTCGACGCGCCGCCCGAGCGCGCGCGCGCGCTCGCGCGCCTCTCGAAACGTCGGGTCCCGAATCATCCCACCGGACGGTCGAGGCGCCTTCATCGACGTCTTCGTCGGTTCCGGCGACGACGTCGAGACGGGAACGCCGAGAGGGACGTCATCGCCGGTTCCGCGACCGTACGCCGAGCCAAGATCGCCGGTTCCGCGACCGTACGCGCTCATTCCTCGCGCGCGCGACGATCGATGGCGCGCGCGCATAAAAAACAACGAACGGGGTTCCGTGACCTCTGTATACGTAAGAAAACACCCTCCGGACACGAACGCGAGTCGAGTCGAGTCGAGTCGAGTCGAGTCGATTCGTCGTCGTCGTCGTCGTCGTCGTCCGTCACAGCGCGTCGACGCGCGGACGAATCGAGGGCACGCGAAGATCGTCTCGCGTCGTCTCGCGTCGTCTCGCGTCTCTCTCTCTCTCTCTCTCTCGCGCGCGACTCGTCCGCGCGCGATGGCGACGCCCGAGACATCGGCGGCGGCGCGGCCGAAGACGCTGTATCAGGGCGTCGAGCGGGACGGATTCGGCATGCGTCTGTTGGAGAGGATGGGATGGGTCGAGGGACGCGGGTTAGGGAAGCGTCAAGACGGGATCTCGAGGCACATTCACGCGAGGAAGCGCGCGGTCGGGGTCGGGGTGGGCGCGGACGCGAGGCGGGACGCGAGCGGCGCGAACGCGGTGGACTGGACGATGAATACGGTGGCGTTCGATGACGTTCTGCGGTCGTTGAATCGCGCGCATAGCGTGGATGATGTTTGTGCGGGTGGTGATGGTGCGGTGGCGTCGTCGTCGTCGTCGTCGGGGGGAGAGGAAGAGGCGGCGGAGAAGAAGAAGAAGAAGGAGAAGAAGCGCGCGGCGACGAAGGAGGAGAAGAAGGCGGCGAAGAAGGCGGCGAAAAGGGCGAAGAAGAACGAAATCGTCGTCAATCGAACGACCGTCAGTCACGCCGGGAGGTACCAGAAGCGCGAGTCGCAAAAGATGGTGAAGAATTACAGCGCGGAGGATCTCGGTGCGATTTTAGGAGGCGGTTTCGTGTCGCTTCCCGAGGTGCGCGCCGACGTCGGGAACGCCACGGACGACGAGGAAGAGATCCCCACGCCGGTGAAGATGGAAGCGGAAAAGGAAAAACCGAAAAAGTTGGTCGTGTGCGAGCGACCGAAGTGGGTGTTCGATCCACCGCCGGAGGATTGGTGGGGCTGGCGCGTCGGTTTCAGACCGGAGGGTCACGGACAAAAATCCGACGGCGATGACGCGGACGCGCTCGAGCGAAAGCGCGGTTTCGACGAGGACGATCAGGTGAACCTCTTTCAAGACACGCACGCGGGCGCCAACAAGAATCGAAGGGGCCTCGGAGCGAACCGCGGGAAGGATGCGGGTGCGGATTTCTCGGGCACGAAGAAGACGTTCGGCGAGGCGGACGACGTCAGTGACGCCGAGAAGGCGGCGGCCAAGGCGGCGAAATCTGTTAAATGGCAAAAGATCGCAGAGAAAGTTCTCTCAAAGGCGGATGGACCGATGAAGACGAAAAAGTTCATGGAAAAGGTTTTGAAAAAGGCGGAGTGCGACTTTTCCGACGACGGTGTCAAAGACATCTATCGCGACGCCGCGTTTCACATCCTCTCTCGCAGCGGCCTCTTCACGTCTCTCGAGGAAGAAACCGTGTCGCTTCAAAAGTAAACATCATTAGTACGAGCGCCGCATTCACTAGCCACCCAGTCGCGCGAGTAATGTACACTGGTTCTATATTACAGCACCGTCTCCCTCCACTCAAACTGACACCGCTGACACTGCACCAGCGCCAGACACGCCTCGTCCCCACCACCCCATATCTCCGCCTTCCGAATATCTCTCGTATCGGACAACATGACGTACTTGCACTCGGTATTCTTACACTGCGAGCACGTGTACGCCTCGGTGTTGACGCCGTCGTCGAAGTGTCTCCTCGTCCTGCGCCTCGTCAGCGCGTCAACCATGCGCTCCCGCTCCAACTTGGCCTCCTCCGTCGCTAAATCCAACGTCGACATCGCCACCAACGTCTCCGCGTCCACGCGACCGCATCGCACGTCCCTCGCGAGCGTCGCGTTCCGCTTTAGATTCGCCACCAACCGCCGCACGTGCGACGCGTACGTCGCCCGTCCCCTCGCGCGCGCCGCCTCCTCGATCGCGCGCGCGACGTCAAACAGCGGCGTGTCGTCCTCGATCGCCTCCCCGAGCAGGACGACCGATCGCGCGCGCAGCGCGTCCTCGTCCTCGGCCCCGTCCTCGCGCGTCGCCATTCTCTGCCGTCGCCATCCACCATGTCGTCGTCCGACTCGACGGCGTCGTCGGCGACCGCGCGCTCGACCTCGACGTCGACGCCGTCCTCCTCCTCCTCCTCGTCGCCTCGACGCGCGCTCTCGCCTCGCGAGCTCGCGGGACACTGCGCGGCGGGCGCGGTCGCCGGGTGCGTCGTGGAGGCGGCGTTTTATCCGCTCGACACCGTCAAGACGCGTCTGCAGGCGCGTCGACACGGTGAGCGCGTGCGCGTGTTTCGTGGATTGTACCGAGGTCTCGGTGGGAATCTCGTGGGCGTCGCGCCGGCCACGGCGCTGTTCTTCGCGGCGTATGAACCGATGAAGGCGGCGTTGGCGTCGGGACGGGACGGCGGGGACGGCGGCGGCGGCGGCGTGGTGTCGCATCTCACGGCGGGTGCGGTCGCAGGGTTGGTCTCGAGCGTCGTGCGCGTGCCGACGGAGGTGATCAAGACGCGGCGGCAGGTCGGGGCGAGCGCGGGGGCGAGCGTGAGGAGCATCGTGGCGGCGAACGGAGTCGCCGGTTTATTCGTGGGATACGGGTCGTTTCTGTTGCGGGATTTGCCGTTCGACGCGATAGAGTTCGCCGGGTACGAATCGATGAAGACGGCGTGGGTGAAGTTGGATTCGAAATCCGACGTCAACGGCGCGGAGGCGGCGGGAATGGGCGCGGTGGCGGGCGCGTTCGCGGGAGCGGCGACGACGCCGCTCGACGTCGTCAAGACGAGACTGATGACGACGAGCCCGGGGACCTATCGAGGCGTGATGCACTGCGTTCAGAAGACGGTGTCCGAAGAGGGGGCACTCGCCATGTTCAAGGGCATCCAACCGCGCGTTCTGTGGATCGGTCTGGGAGGCGGATGTTTCTTCTCCGCGCTGGAGACGGCGAGAGGCGTCCTCCTGCCGTGACCGACGACGCGTCCGTCACGACGACGTCTTCGCGCCTCCTTCGATCGGTCGGTCGGAAACCCGACGGAACGCTCGCTCGTGTGCGCATGCATTCATCGCGCGTTCGCCGAAGGTCTCTAGCATAGTTTTTGTAGTTGCAGGTTGTTAGCACCTCGTCCGAGCTCCCACCCTCACACGCCGCCTCGCCATGTCCTCGTGGCCGCGCGCACTGTCGCGCCTCCGCCGACGCGTCGATGTCAAACGAATCTCCACCGCCTCGCTCTCCACGCGAGCCGACGTCGCCGGACAACCGACGCACGCGACGCATCCGCATCTCATCCGCTCTCAAGACGAGCTCACGCCTGGGATCTCTCGCGACGAATACGCCGCGCGCAGGCGCGCACTCGCGGCGATGATGCCGCCGAACAGCGTAGCGGTGTTTGCGGCGGCCCCTGCGCTGCGGTTTCCGGGCACGGTGATCCCGGCGGGGAGGTACAGGCAGGATGCGGATTTCGCGTACTTTACCGGCGTGTCCCAGCCCGAGTGTGCGGCGGTCATCGAGCGAGGCGAACGCGCGAGTGACGTGCGTTACGCGCTCATCGTACCGAGATATTCTGATAGGTACGCGGTGTGGGACGGCGAGCGCATCACGGTGAACGCCGGGACGAGCGTGTTCGGCGCGGACGAGGCGTTGGAGTCGGGCGAACGCGCGGTGGCGTACGCCGTCAACGCGATGAAGAACGCGCGAGGCGGCGTGTTCGTGGACGTGGATAAGGTTGACGAAGACGATGAAGTGGTGAATAGAGCGCTCGGGGCGTTGGGGAGGGAAGGTTTCACGATGCATTCGGTGAGGCCGGTTCGAGGACTGTGTCACGAGTTGCGTTGGAAAAAGAGCCCGGCGGAGCTTGAATTATTACAGCAGAGCGTAGATTTAGACGTTCGAGCGTTCGTGAAAGCGCTCGAGATAGGTAGAGCGGGCGCCACGGAGGCTGACGTTATGGCGCATCACGAAGCGACGTGCAGAGTGGGAGGCGCGGATCGTTTGGCGTACCCGTCGGTTGTCGGTTCGGGCGCCGGCGCGTGCGTCGTGCATTATCACCACAACGACAAGTCTCTCAAGGATGGTGATTTATTACTCATGGATGCTGGATGCGAACTGAATGGATACGTTAGCGATATCACGCGCACGTGGCCCGTGAATGGGAAGTGGACGTCGGCGCAACTCGACGTCTACTCCGCCGTCTTGGAGGCGCACGCGGAGTGCCTAAAAGCGGCGCGCGCGGACGGTGAAACCTCACTCATGGACCTCCATCACCTCTCCATCAAAGTCTTGGCGAAGGGTTTGTCCAAGCTCTTGCCCAACACGTCCGCGCACACGTTGATTCACACCGGTGCCTATACCAAATATTACCCGCACTCCGTCGGACACTGGTTGGGTGCCGACGTTCACGACGTTCCATCCGTCTCCGTGAGCACTCCGCTCGAACCACGCGTGGCGTTCACCATCGAGCCCGGCTTATACTTCCCACCGAACGATCCAGACGTCCCCGCGAGTCTCCGCGGTGTCGGCGTTCGCATCGAAGACGACTGCGTGGTGCGCGCCGACGGCCGCGCGCGCTCCATCAGCGCAGCGCTTCCAGTGGACCCGGACGCCGTCGCCGCGCTCGTGGGCGCTCTATGAACGCTCACCCGCCTCACCGTCTCGCGTTCGCGCGCGCATCGACCGCGCGCCCGTTCCGCGCCGCGCGCAACGCGCCGCGCGCGCGCCACCCCACCACCCAATATTTAAGCAATCGTAAGCCATACATTAAAAAACGTGCCACGTGGTGCCACGCGAACGCGCACGGAGACGTTCACGCGCGTGGCCCCGAGCGTCATCTCCCGACGACCGCACCCACGCGACGGCGCCGGCGAGACGTTCGACAGCGCGACGACCGAGAGTGAATACTCCTCCGTCGCACCGGCGAACGACGCGATCGGGTGGATAAGACGCGCAGAGGCTGCGCGCGTTCAAGCCAGTCCCCGTCGAGAAGATCACGCGTGCGATGCGCGTCGAACGATGCGGAGCCTAAGCGCGAGAGACGAACGAATTAAGCGGAGCAAACGGGCGTCAATCTTTGACGGATTTCTTTCTTCACCGATTCGAGTGTTTTATTCCATCTTGTTCATCTGCGCGCTCGAGGTACGCGCGGTCGATGACGACGATTCTCCCGCCCCTCGATGGCGCCGCCCCGCGCGCCCCGCGGACGATCGCCGCCTTCTCGCGACCGACGACTGACGCACGCGCGCCCACGACGGGGGAATCGACGCACAGGTTTTACTCTGGTCCGTGGTCTTGGTTCCCGGTCACACGTCGGGCGCTTGGAACGACGCGGCGCAGGCGTATTACACGCGCGAGACGGTGCGTTCAAATCACCTTCGTTCCCGTTGGTGACTCTGTCCCCAGAGGGGCTGGGGTCGCGTCGACTTTGACTTTGACTTTTCATCGACTCGAGGCTCGAATGCGACGTGGAAAACCCGTCTCGCACAGACATGCGCGCGAAGACGCGAGAGACTGACGAAAAAGCGCGATCGATCCATCGTTCGTCGCGACGCGCGCGTAGGTCAACTTGTCCGGAGCGTACGGGGCGAGCGTGCGGATACCGATTCCGAGCATTGACTTGAAGAGTCTCGCACTCGCGTGGAGGCAAGAGAGTTCTTGGCAACAGAGAGCGTTATCTGTTGCATCGACTGCGCTATTACCGAGTAAGGCGCAGCAGACGAAACAGTCGCTACAGGCTCGTCTAAAACATCTAGACGAGCAGTTGTTTCTCGGAGGGTCGGCGGAGTCGGCGACGAGCGACGCGGCGGCGGCGAACACAAAGTTTATTTCTTTCTCTGCGTAAGAGAGTGTATCATTCTTTGTGTACTGCTACTGCTATTGCTCGCTAGTCATTGACTTAGTAAATTCTCCAAGACAAGAACAAACGAATCGTCGACGTTTTTTAGACGCGACGAGAAAAACAAACGAGATGGGAAAGAAGGAGGTGTCCGCGCAGACGCTGCTCGGCCGCCGAGGGCGGTTGACACGACCTCGACGTCACGGTGAAGAATACGTTGAGGTGTCGATCGCCGCGGCGGCCCCCACATCCGGTGTTATGAAAGATTTCGCGAGGTTTGTCCCGGTTAAGGACATCATCGCGGGAGGTTTGGCTCGAGCGGCGAGCCAGAGCACGATCCACCCGCTGGACACCGTCAAGGTGCGCATGCAGGCGACGCTCAAGGGCATCTCTTCCGGCGCCCCGGCGTCGACGAGCGGTGGCAAGTACGGCGTCGGTCTGGGTGCCGTGTCCAACGGTGCGGTGAGCCTCGGCAAAAAGTCATTCGCGTCCGCTGCCAAGGCTGGCGCAGCGAAGATGACCTCTGAGGTTGCGTTGTTGTACAAGGGGTGTCTCGGCGCCGCCACCGGCGCCGGCATCGCCATCGGTGCGTACTTTGCGTTTTACGGCACGGCGAAGAAACTGCTCCAAGAGAGGTCTGACATGCCCGTCTCGACGATCGCGTTCGTCGCCGGTGGCATCGGTGCTCTCGGTTCTTCGATCGTCAAGGTGCCCGCCGCGGTGTGCATTCGCTCGGTGCAAGCCGGCGTGTACCCCAACGTCATCGCCGCCGGTCGCAGAATCACCGCCGCCGCTGGTCCTCGCGGACTTTTCACCGGGTACATCCCGACGCTTCTTGAAGACGTGCCGGACATGGCCGTCAAGTTTGCAGCGTATGAGACTCTTCGAACGATGCATCGCTCGTTCACCAAGAAGAGCAAAGACGAGAGTAGCACTGGCGCTGACATCGTGATGGGTCTCATCGCGGGATCGGTCGCCGCGGCCGCTACGACGCCTTTGGATGTGGTGAAGACTCGCATGATGTGCAACGCATCTTCTCGACCCAGTTTCGGTGGCGCCATCATGGGCGTTTGGAAGGATGCTCCCGGCGCGGGAGTGGGTCGCGTGCGAACGTTTTTTACGGGCGTTCGTCCGCGCGCGATTTCCAACGGTATCAACTCTGCCATCTTCTTCTGCTTCTACGAAGCGCTTCGCTCCGGTTTAGTCAAGGCTGAAGCCGAACGCGAAGAGCAGCGCAGACAGGAGGAGAACAGTGCGTCGAATACCGCCATGAAACGTTCCCGTCGCGCTTACAGCGGCGTCTCGGTTGACGCCGTGCACTACTCCACGCCTTCGCACGTGGGTCGTGTCACGGAAGCTTCCATGACGCTCGCTCTCTCCAAGAATAAACGAAAGAATGCATGAGCATGTTTTTCGACTTGCTTTTGTCTTGTAACGGTCAAATGAATCATATCTTCAATGAACCCAACGAAAATCGCGCGAATAAGGGACGTCCCGGCGAAGCGCCACGAAGAAACGAACGCGTTGACGTGACCTGTTTTCAAACTACACTGGTATTTTCTATAAAGCCTCGTCTCCGACCGAACAAACGATAACGCTACAACGCTCACGCGCGCGGATCGTTTTGCGACGGAACGGCGAGCGACAGTTGCTCTTGTTGCTGGCGCGCCATTTGCGTGCGCGCCGCGTCGACGTAGTTGAGAATCTTTAGCCGCGGTCCCGGCGGGATTCTCACCTCTTGAAGAGCGCTGTCGTTCAACAATAACAACGTGTCATCCGTCAAGAGACCCTTACGAAAGTTCTTTTCGTACTTTTCGAGACCGAGCGTCGCGAGCATGTTGTTCGCGTGCGCGTAGAAGTGGTCCTGCGTCGAGTCTTTGCCGCTAAACATTTGTCCAACCTTCATGAACGCCCCGTTCAACAACGCAAACAACGCGCCCGTTCTCACCGCATCCGTCGCCACACCAGCCGCATCCTTGGGCGCCTCTCCACCCATCGCCCCGGTCGTGGACCCGGTCGCCGCGCTGACCAAGCTCAACGCGCTCCCGGCGCCGAACATGGCCATCATCGAGCCCTGAATATCCTCCACGCCGCCTCGATATTTTTTAATCGCCAGCGTCAATCCACCCTGCACGGCGGAGAACACCGCCAAATTCAACGCCAACACCTTGGGCGGTCCACTGAACGATCCCTGCGCAGCCATGGGCGGTTTATTCGGCATGTTCGCCGCCTGCGCCTCCAGCGACTTGTTCATGACCCCCAAGCCGTAGCCCAGCACCGAACCTTGCGCGGCGCCGCCCGCGGCGGTGACGCCCACCTGCACCTGCGCGCGCGGACGTTCCATCGATCGAACACACCGTCAGTCTTTCATCCTCCATCTCATCACCGCGAACGCACGACCACCGCGCCCGTCACCGTCGACGCGCCGAGGAGAGGGTCGGCGCACGATCACCGCGCATCGTCCCGCGCGCGTCGCTCGCTCGCGTCGCGCGCACCGCGTCGGACTGCGCCTTGAGCCAGGCATCGAATCGGTCCTTCTTCTCCGCGATCGTTTTTCCCAGGTCCCCCATCGTGCGTCGAGGACGTCGCGAGAGTGACGCGCGCGCGCGCGCGATCGTCCCGAACGCCATCGCGCGGGACGATGTCGTCTTCGCGCATTGCATTCGCGGGACGGGGCGAGGCTATGGGGATTACAAAAGCCGCGGTCGCGCCGTCACGCGCGTCCAACGGGCCCTAGATGTGTTTTTTTCCTCTTTTTCTTCTTTTTGGATGTCTTCGCGAACGCGTCGCCGTCGCCGTCGCCGTCGCGTCTCGCGCCGGCGCCGCCGCGAGACTCGGCGCGCGCGCGCTTTAACCGTTTACGCTCGGCTTTGCTCATGTGACGTTTCTCGATCGCGCGCGTGGTCGAGGCATCCGTCTCACGACGCGCGCGTTCGGTCACCTCTCGCGCCCGAAGCGCGGTTCGTCCGCTCGAGGACGGTTCCGAGCCGGCGCTCGCGGCTCTCGCGCCGCCGCTCGCCGGCGCCGCCGCCGGCGCCGCCTTCGTCGACGTCTCGTCCTTCTTCTCCCGCGCGTCCACGCCGAGCAAAGTCGACGCCGTCATCGTCGCCCGCAGGTGTCGCAACAGCGCCTCTTCCTTCGCCGCGACGGGTTTCGGCGCTCGCAATCGCTCCGCCTCGGCCTCTTGTCTCGCGAGCGCCGCTCGATTCGCCGCCGCGACGGCGATGCCCGAATACTTGGCGGTGGACATGCGCGCGGTGGAGGCGTCCCGGTGGCGGCGCGCGCGCGCGCGGGGGGGGAGTTCGTGCGCGCGCGCGCGTCGGCGGAGAGGACGCGAGGCGGGGAGTGTGGATCGTGGCGGTTCGGTCTCGGCGAGCGCGTTTTCGCGGCGTCGCGGCGAATCGTTGAATTACATGCAGCGCGCGTGCGCGCGAGCGGTGGCGCGCGTGACGCGTCGCGTCGTCGCGCGCGTCAAAAATTCCAGTAATAATTCTTTCCGGATTGTGAGCGGTTCATGCGGGATTTCGCGCGTCGACCCGGCGGCGACATCCACGGGTGCACGTCTTGGCCGAATTGAAAATCTTTATTCGACGGCGCCGACCACGTGTTGGATCTCGTGAATTGTGTCTGCCTGTCGCGAACGGCGCGTATGCGCTCGGATTCGTCGTACACCGATCGAAGCGCTGGATCGCTCAGTTGCGCGTTCGTCTCGCCGATCAATTTGAAGAGACGATCGGCGTCGTCGTGTAACTCATTCGCCGGCGTCCACGCGGGCATGTTTCGATTCGCCTTGTCGGGATGGTACTTGAGCGCCAAGTTGCGATACGCCTTTTTGATGTCGGATTCGGACGCTCTGCTCTTCACCGCACCCAGTCCCATAATTCGGTACATGTCCATCTGCGCGTTGGGTTGCGTCTCCTTTTTGGTGCGCAAGCCTCGGAGTCGATCCGTCGCGACGGCGAGAGCGTTTTTGCGCTCGAGTTGATTGGCGAATAAATCGTATTGCTCGTTCCCGGCGATCTCGACGTACGCGTTGAGATCCTTGATGGCTTCATCCCAACACCGAACCGTTTCGTGTAACGTCGCGCGTCGACTCAGCGCTTTGATGTTCCACGGATTGAACGCCAACGCTCGCCCGCAGTCGGCCAACGCGTTCAATACTTCGTCCAAGCCTTGATACGCCGCCGCCCTGTTTCCGAGCACGACGGAACAATACGCCGCGGACACGGGTGATTTACCGGCATCGAGCGCTTTCGTGTACGCCGCGACGGCTTCGGTGTACTTGTTTGCGTTGAACATTCTGTTCCCTTCGTCCTTGTCTCGCGTCATCGCGCGCACCGTCTCGATGACGTCTTCGTCCAACGACCCGGCGGGCGCCGTCTCGGCGTATTTGACGGCACCCTGCGGATCTCCTCTCCCAAACATGGCCGTGAACGCGAACTGGGGCACCCACGGTTCGTCGGAGAGACCTAAACCGTCGATCTCGGCGACGAACGCGCTCGCTTCTTGATACGCGCCGCACGCCAGAAGAATCGACGCCTTGACTTGGACGTAGGCGCGTCCCGACGTTTCGTTCGACGATAGGAATGGATACCCGCTCAGCGCCGCCACGCTCTTCACCACGGACGAGCATTTTTCGTCCAATTCTCTCGCGCGAGCGTCGCTGTACAATCGAGGAAGTCCAGGTTCGCTGGATGCGAATTCAACGGCGGCGCCGAGCACCTTGTCTAAATGTCCCTTGGCGGCGCGCGCCTCGACGACGGCGTTGGCGATGTCGGCATCGTTCGGTTCAGGCGCCGCCTCTAAACACGCCAACGCGGCGTCGAAATCAGCTAGTTTCATGTGACACGTCGCCAAACGCACGCGCGCTCGGTTATACGTCTCATCCGCGCGAACAGCGCGTTCGCAATCGACCAACGCCTTGAGCGTGCGAACGCGCGCCTCGCCCGCGGCGTCGGCGCCGTCCACCGGAATCATCATTCTCGCAGCCGCTCTGTTCGTCAAGAGCACGGCGGCCTCACGACCGACGAATGTGTCGATCGATTCGCCCAAAGGATTCTGATCGTCCTCTCGGGCGTTCGTTCTCGGCGCCGACGCGAAGACGGAGAGCGCTCGACTATACGCCGCGTCCGCCTCGGCGTATCTCTCTTGTCTGTACAGCGCGTTTCCCTCTTGACGAAGCTTTTCGGTCTCTTCCGCGTCGCGCGGGGCGAGTGAATCGAGCGTCATCTTCGACGCGGCCTCGGTGAGATCGTCCTCGGCGCGCGTGGCAAACTTCGGCGTCTCGTTTGACGCGGCGCCGCCGGCGGACCGTCTGTCTCTGTGCGCGCGCTGCGCGTATCTAGAATTCCTACCTTGTCTCGATGTGGGCGAATCGTCCGAGCCCATCTTGAACGCACCGCCATCCGTCTCGGCCGGTTTCGGTCGCACCGTCGGGGGTGCGTGAGATTTATCCGGCGGCGGCGCGCTAAACGTAAACTGTTTCGGCGTCGGCGACGCCATCGGCGGCGACGAGGCAACGTTCGACGTCGTCTCCACCGCCTGCGCGTTCTCCGCCACCATCGCGCGCGCGCGCGCTCGAAACGACGCACTCTTCTTCATGCTCCCACTCGACGTCTTATTCGACTGACCCATGCTAAAAGTCGTCGTGGACGGAGGCGTAAATGCGAACGCCTCGCTCGCGTCTGAATCGTTCGGCGAGTCCACCGTCATCGGTTCCGGTGACCCCGTCGTCACCACTTCCGACGCCCGCGCGCGCATCTCCGACGTCCCATCGCTCTCGAACGACGCGTTCAGAGACCGAGCGACGCGCGACGACCCCCCGTCGCTCGTCCCTTCATCCGCCGCCGCCGCCGCCGCGCGTCTTCGCGGGCTCTCCGTCCTCGCCGGAATCTCCCGCAATTCAAACTTCTTCGGACTCTCCCGCCCACCCTCCCGACCCAACCGTTCGACGAACGCCCCCCACGTCACCTCCCCTCGTTCACTCGATCTCTCTCTCGCGTCGACGTCTCTCTCTCTCGCCGCGCGTCCGCCGCCGCCTCGTCGGCGTCTCGCGCCTCGCCCTCTCGTCCCGCGCGCGTTCCCGCTCGTTCCGAGACTGAATCCAGCCATCGCGTCATCGAGCGCGCGCACGTCGTCCCCACTCTCCTCGCGCGACGCCCGCGCGCTCGTCTCCCCGTCGTCGTCCTCGCTCGGCGTCGCCGACGTCGGACGCGTCGTGCTTCCCCTCTCGACATCATCATCCTCCGTCGCGTCCGTCGCGCGCGTCATGACGACGTCGCGTCTCCGCGCGGCGACGACGAGCACGAGGCGACGACCTCCCGAGACCTCCGAAGACGACGACGAGGGGACGGCGCGACGCGACGCGATGCGACGCGACGGACGAATGGACGAATGGATGGATGCGCGACCGACGCAACCGTCTCGGGAGAGGCCGCGATGTGCGCTTTTCAAAATAGTCGGACGTACGGATAAGTGTACACCCCCATACACACCGATCATCATCACATGGCGTATACACACGGCGTCCCTCCCTTTGATCAACACACACGTGTACTACGTACCACACGTCCGAGATCGAGATACGCACGTCGTACGGGACGACCGCGGCCTCGGCCGAGGCCTCTCGGTCGAGCCGCCGCGACAGACGCGCGCGCGTCGCACCGCGAATCGCGCGTCATGAAGTACGTCGTCGTCTCCGGAGGCGTCGTCAGCGGTCTGGGGAAGGGCGTCACCGCCTCCTCCATCGGTGTCCTCCTCAAAGCCAGTGGGTTACGGGTGACGAGCGTGAAGATCGACCCGTACATCAACATCGACGCGGGGACGATGTCGCCGTTCGAACACGGGGAGACGTACGTGTTGGACGACGGAGGGGAGAGCGATTTGGATCTCGGGAATTACGAGCGGTTCGTGGACGTGTCGCTGACGAGAGATCATAACGTCACCACGGGGAAGGTGTATCAGGTGCGAGAGGCGAGGCGACGGGGACGCGGATCGCGCGGCGGGGACGCGGCGGCGTTTTTGAATTCGAGACGCGCGAAGGAATGAATGAATGAATGAATGGAGCGCGCGCGTGCGTGGGTGGGTGATGCGGTGGGTGATGCGGTGAATTCGTAAGACTGACGTGAGTGGTGACGTGCGCGTCGCGCGCGCGTGTGTGTTCGTAGAGCGTGATTTCCAAGGAGCGCGAGGGTAAGTATCTCGGAAAGACGGTGCAGGTGGTGCCGCACATCACCGACGAGATTCAAGACTGGATCGAACGCGTGGCGCACGTGCCGGTGGACGGGACGGAGAGTGTGCCAGATGTGTGCGTGATCGAGTTGGGAGGTACGGTGGGTGATATTGAATCGATGCCTTTCATCGAGGCGTTGCGTCAGTTTCAGTTCCGCGTGGGCACCGATAACTTTTGCTTGATTCACGTCTCTCTCGTGCCCGTCGTCGGCGCCGTGGGCGAACAGAAAACCAAGCCGACGCAACACTCGATTCAAGCACTTCGTTCCGCTGGTTTGTCCCCGCACATGCTCGCGTGCCGATCGAAGCACCCGCTCGAGCAGAGCGTCATGGACAAGCTCGCCCTGTTTTGTCACGTCGACCCGAAGTGCATCATCAACCTGTGCGACGTGAGTAACATTTGGCACGTACCGTTGGTGATGCTCGAGCAAGACGCGCTCCGCAACATCATGAAGCAGCTTCAGATTCCGTACCAAGCGCCCGATCTCGAGAGATGGGCGTATCGCGCGACCAAGTGGGACAACGTTACCACGCCCGTCACCATCGCCCTCGTCGGCAAGTACACGGGTTTGGGCGACTCGTACCTGTCCGTCACCAAGGCGTTGCTTCACAGCTCCATCGCATGCGACCGCAAACTCGATTTGTTGTGGATCGAGGCGAGCGACTTGGAGGAAGAGACCAAGCAAGAAGACGCCGAAAAGTACGAAGCGGCCTGGGCGTCCATAAAAAAGGCGCAAGGCGTTCTCGTGCCGGGTGGTTTCGGCGGCAGAGGCACGGAGGGCAAGATGATCGCGGCCAAGTTCGCGAGAGAGAACAAGGTGCCGTACCTCGGCATTTGCCTCGGCATGCAGTGTATGGTCATCGAGTACGCGCGCCACGTGCTCAACTTGGCGGACGCGCACTCGACGGAGATGGAACCGGAGACGAAGAACCCGGCCGTCATCTTTATGCCCGAAGGAAGCAAGACGCACATGGGCGGCACGATGCGTCTCGGCAGCAGACGAACAATCTTCCAGACGCAAGAATGCATCAGCTCCCGTCTCTACGGCAAGGTTCCGCACGTCGACGAGCGCCACCGTCATAGATACGAAGTCAACCCGGACATGGTGCCGCAGCTCGACGCGGCGGGTTGCAAATTTGTGGGCAAGGACGACACGCAGACACGCATGGAGATTTGCGAAGTCGACGGCCACCCGTTCATGGTCGGTTGCCAATACCACCCCGAGTACAAGTCTCGTCCGGGCAAACCGTCTCCGCTCTTCATGGGTCTCATCCTCGCCGCGAGCGGTCAGCTCCCCGAGTACATCTCCGACGAGGCCATCGCCGTTCGTCAGAGCGAGGCGTACGCCGACCATAGCTCCGTCCTCACGTCGCCGCTCAAAGTGCTTCGAAACAAACAAACGACCAACAAGTAGACCGTTCAGTAACTTAACACACAAAGAAATTAGGAATTTCGACGACGCGCGGTCGGCGCGCGCGTCCCTCGTTCGCGAACATCCGAACATTCGCTCGACGGCGCGCAACCACATCCATCCATCGAGACGACGTCACAACCGAGCGCGCGGGCGTGATTCGCGCGGTGGAGATACGCGCGCGTGACGCGGTGCGGCGCGCGGTGAAACATGCGCGCGTGCGGTGATGCGCGGACCCCGCGGGCGCGTCGCGACGCGTCGCGCGCGTCGGCATCGCGCGCAACGGTCGGCGTCTGGGCCGCGGCCTCGGTCAGCCTTCTCTTCGCCGTCGTCGTCTCGTCGCAGCGCCTGCCGCCGTACCTCCCGCCGCCGTACGTACAAAGCATGTCCCCGGACACTGGGCACGTCGTCGGTGGAACGACGGTGACGATGTACGGGGGTGGATTTCACAATCACGCCGGGTTGTCGGCGCGGTTTAGTTATTTCGACGCGGCGACGCAGACGTCGGAGACCGACGTCGTCCCGGCCACGTTCATCAATTTCGGCACGATATCGTTCGTGACGCCGTCGAGGAAATTTGCAGGGGTGACGCACGTGACGGTGTCGAATAACGGCGTGGGATACAGCACGACGCCGCTGAACACGGACGACGACGGGACGTACGGGTTGTTCACGTATAAGTCGAGCGCGCCGGCGGGAAATTGGATCCTGGTGAACGCGACGGGGCATTCGTCGGGTGGAGCAGTGGTGGAGATATATAATCCGTCGGTGTCGCACAGCACGCGCGCGACGGATGCGAATTTCCTGCCGGGTGCGTACCTCGGGTGTCGGTTCGGGCGGCCGGCGGACCAATCGTCGTCGACGTCGTTTGCGATTGGCGCGACGACGAAAACGAGGTCGCATCCTTGGCACGGACGTGGGAGCACTGTGGGCTTCACGGTGTCGAGTCTTCGCATCAACGGGAACGTGGCAACGGAGAGTCCGTCGTTCATACTGAAACGGGGCGTGACGTACACATTCTCTGTGTCTTCGTCCGGACATCCGTTTTATATATCCAAGGTGGAACCGTCCGATTGGGGAAGAAGCTCGAGCGATGGAAACGTCATCAAGGGCCCAATCGACAGCGGCACGATAACGTTCACTCCGGACAGTGACACTCCCAATTACATTTTTTATCACGGCTCGAGCGGTTCGTTCATGGGTGGCATGATCGTCGTCGTCGACTCGAGCGCGTCGGACTTTGAAACGGGTAACGCGAACGGGAACACGGCGCTCGCTGAGTGGGTGAACTACGATACGATACGTTGCACCGCTCCTTCATGGGTGTCCGGCCTCGACGAAAACACAGATCACGGAGGGAAACAGGTGACAGTGTACGTGACGAACGACGGCGTACGATACTACGGCGGACAGTCGACAGGTGACGACGCCGTGACGCCACCGGACGAAGGTTTAGGTAGTACGTTCACGTACTTCACCACGAGTGGGTTTAGGGACGCTCCACTGTACTACGCCGCATCCGGAACGTCGTACATCACAGGGACGGCGCTGGCGCTCACTTCGTCTTCGCACACCGCGAGCACCGTTTACGGAGATGACGGCAAGAAAGACGCCACGGCAGCTACGGCGTACGCGAACGCTGTCACACATCACGCGGACCAAGCGGATGACACCTCTGCGTCTGGGAACGTGAATGATTTAGTCATTGAAGGCACGTATACGGGTGGTGGCCTCGCGTGGTACGAAATCGTGATTGATGACGCGACGGCGAGTTCTGAAACGTTCAGATGGAGGTTACACACGGCCACGTCTTCGAACGTGGCGTGGGTAGAGACAGGACGCGCGATACCGGTGGGCGTATCGGGTGGTGCTATTTCACCTTCCGGTGCCCTGAACAATGGGATAAGTATTCGCTTCACGTCGTCTGGAAGTCACCATCAAAACGGCGATCGATGGCTCATCAGAGTATACGACGGGAAGCCTAACGTGATCTCCGCGCGAACCCCTCAAGATGAGCCGACGTACCCCGCGCGCGGACCTTTCTTTGGGAATACCGAAATAACAATCACCGGTAGTGGATTTTTCGCAGCGAGCGGTGTCAAGTGTAGGCTGTATGATTCTGGTACCACCAACAACATTAAAGAGGTCGATGGTTTCTTCGACAACATGAATCGGGTGCGATGCATCACGCCAGACCACGAACCGATTTCTGGAGGTGAAGTCCCGGGTACGATTCGACCGTGTCTCACCAAGTCGATCGAAGTGACTCTCGATGGGTCAACATACAGCGCCGTGAAGTCGAACGTCAACTTTCTGTATTGCGACGTTTACGTGTCGAAATCCGGATCCGACGCGTACGGCGATGGGACACCGAGCGCACCCTACCTCACGCTTCAACGATCGATCGAAGCGGCGCTGGATGAGCCTCGTTCTTACGATTTACGTTATGAATTGGCCAATCCTGACGAGGGTATTCGAGGCGCGACGCAGTTTCGCTCAATGAAATTCGGAACAGCCTCGAAAGTTCCAGTCAACAAAGGTTTCGCATTTTACGTGAACCGGGACAAAATTCGAGTGAAGACAGGGACGTACAGCGGTCCTGGGAACGTTGGATTACACCCGTTAGGGAAAATGCTGGAGGCAGAGTCGATCGATGGGCCAGTGTCTGTCGACTGCGGCGCGGCGGGATACACCGGGGTGCTGGTGAGCGGTGACCGACACGGAAACGAGGAGGTAACAAACTCCGGAAGTCTGTCCTTCATGGGCATTACTCACGTCGACTGCGCGTGATGACATCTGTTTAGTGTAATGGTACTTTTAGCAATATAACATACATCGATTTATGATTCTTGCTGCGTCGTGTCTTCTTTGCCCGATGCAACGAGGAGCGTCATATCCGTCCACGAGCTTCGTCTGTCTGATTTGCTCAAACCGCCCTTCTTCGGAGATGACACATTGGCGCGCGTTAGATCGCTGAGACTACCGGTTCCAGCGTTCTTAAGGTCACCGAATGAGGCAACCTTGACCATATCGCTCAACAAGCCCGTACGACTCGGGACGCGGTGCAACATGAAATCGCTCGCGAGCTTGTCTGAACCCATACCGACTGCCGCGAGCGCGTTCGCACCATCCATGCGCACCATCCCGGTCATGTTCACACCGCTTTCAATTCGTTTCATGGCGGCCGATGCGGTCTTGATCGCCACGACTTCCGCCGCCCTGTGGTCCTCCTCCGTGCCCGGTTCGCTCTCCTCCGTCTCCAACGCTCGGTCGTGAGAATCGTGTTCGTGGCCGCCGTCCAAATCGTCCAGCGCTCGCTTTCTATCCTCACAGAGCACTTCATCGCGATCGATGTCGATCGATGCGCGCGGTTCATCCGAAAACGCGCCCCTGTCGACGGATCGACGCGGCTTCACGTTGAGGCCGCGAAGCGCGCGCTCCGCGGCGGCGGCGGCGGCGGCGAGCTCTGAAGATTTCTCCGCCACCGTCTTCGCGAACCGATTCGGACTGATGCTTCGGTGACCGTACAAGTAGCATCCTGGCGGAAGATCACTCATCTCACCCTTACTCGGTAAAAGCTCGCTCGCACCGTCGAAATTAGACACGATCACCGTCCCGTGTTCGTCTCGAGCAAACTTCAACTCGTACTCTCCGCTAATATCCCTCGCCGCGAACACTCGCACGCTCAGGGAATCAAACACCACGAACGCAAACTTCCCGCGCAATTTCGGCAACGCCTTCGTTCCGAACGCCTTGTACAGATGACACACCAACTCCGCCTCGTAGCACCGTCCGCCGACGAGGTGTCTCGCCGCCTCGAGCGCGCTCGGCACCCGATCGCCTCTCCGCCCCTCATCAGAAAACAGTCTCCACGCCAAGTAATCCACGTTCGTGAGATGACCCACGAAGGACACGATCAGTTCATTATTGGTGAACGCCTGCACTCCCGGACCGACGCTGATCGCGACGCCTCCGCCGTCCAACGCGCTGCTCGACTTGTTAAACTCGAGCGCGTTGAGCGCATCCTCCAGCGCGTCCGTCCCCGTTTCTCTCATCGCCGAACCATTCGTTCGGTTCACGCGCAGCGCCTTCGGTGGCACCACGCATAAAAACTTCCCCACGCGATCGCGCATGTCGCCCGGAGCGTCCCGCGTCGCGCGCGCGGATGCGAGGAAGACGCGAGCCTTCGCGCGCCTCGTCACCCCGCGCGGTGGTTCGTCGCCGCTCGCCGCGGGTTCGGTTCGCGCGCGCGCGATACCCGACGACGGGAAAAGGGAACGCGAGGCCGCGCGCGCGACGTCACCCCCCGGTGCGATATCGCGCGTCCGTCGTCGCGCGCGCGCGGTCGAGCGCGGTGTTGTGGCGTTCGTTTGGATAGTCCGAGTCAGCGTTTCCCGCGTTGTATAAGCTCACTCTAGTATTCTAAGAAACGATTACTATATGAAACATGTGTCCGAGTTCCGTTTACGTTTACATCCCTTAACGACCGTATTTTTCAGGGCACCCTCATGGTCTAGAAAGTTCCAGCGTACGAAACATCGGCGCAAAACCCATGTGTCCGGTCGATTTCGATAAAACATGCATCGCCCAATCATGCGCGCCATCCATTCGTTCGTGCCTTCGTCGGCGTCCCGACGGGATCGCGCCCGTAGACGCGCGCGCGACCTCGATCGATGGCGTTCGGTGGGTTCGGAGGCGGCGCGCCGTCGCCCTTCGGCGGCGTGCAGCAACAACCGCAGTCGCCGTTCGGTGGCGGCGGTGCGAGCGCGTTCGGGACGCCGAATGCGTTCGGGGCGCCGACCGGGGCGTCCAACGGAGGGAACGCGTTCGGAGGCGGGACGCCGGGCGCGAGCGGCGCGTTCGGCGCCGCGCAGACGTCGCCGGGTGCGGTCGCGAACGCGTGCAAGTTTTGGAACAGGGGGAGCTGTAAATTCGGCGCGAGGTGCAACAATAAGCACGTGTGTTCAAAGTGCGGATCCACGGCGCATCGAGCGGTGAATTGTTCGGTGGGTGGAGGAAGCGGATACCGCGCGACGCGGGTTATGGACAAGGAGTTACTGTCCCCGGGAACGTCGTACGCGATGGTGCACTCGATCAGCGCGATGCCGGAGAATTTGAGCAAGAGCGTGGAGGAGATTCGAGCGACGGCGTACGCCAGCGCCGATCAGCCGGCGGCGGCGGGCGCGGCGGGAGGGTTCGGCGCGACGCCGGCGGCGAGTCCGTTCGGCGGAGCGTCGACGTCGACCGGTGGAGCGTTCGGTGGTGGCGGTGGTGGATTCGGGGCGAGCGCGCCGTCGGCGAGTCCGTTCGGCGGAGGCGGAGGGGGTGGCGCGTTCGGGGCGCCGTCGAGCGGGGGCGCGTTCGGGGCGCCGTCGACGACGGGCGCGTTCGGGGCGCCGTCGACCGGTGGGGCGTTCGGTGGATCGCCGGCGGGCGGTGGATTCGGTGCGAGCGCGGCGAGTCCGAGTCCGTTCGGTGGGGCGTCGACGACGTCAGGGTTCGGCGCTTCGCCGAGTTCGGCTCCGAGCGGAGGTTTGTTCGGCGGCGGAGGCGCCGCGGGTGGGTTCGGTGCTTCCGCGACGCCGTCTGCGTTCGGGGCACCGTCCACGACGGGTGGATTCGGTCAGAGTTCGGCCACACCGGGCGGATTCGGATCGAGCGCGCCGGCGGCGAGTCCGTTTGGGGCTTCGACGGCGACGCCGGGCGCCTTTGGGGCGAGCGCGCCGACGGGCGCGTTCGGCGCCGCACCGACACCGGGTGCGTTCGGTGCCGCGCCAACACCTAGTGCGTTCGGTGCTGCCCCAACGCCGGGCGCGTTCGGCGCTGCCCCCGCCGCGAGCCCGTTCGGTGCTGCGTCGGCGCCCGCCGCGGCGTCGACGCCCTTCGGCGCGGCGCCTTCCACTCCGAGCGCGTTCGGAGCGACGCCGACCGCCGGAGGTGGGTTGTTCGGCGCTTCCACGCCGGCTCCGAGTGGAGGATTGTTCGGTGCGTCGACACCCGCGGCCGGCGGTGGTTTGTTCGGCGCCTCTGCGCCTGCGACGCCCACGACAGGTGGCGGTTTGTTTGGAGCGAGCGCGGCGAGCGGTTTCGGCGCGCCGAAGCCCGCCGGTGGTTTATTCGGCGCCGCGCCTTCGACACCCGCGACGGGTGGTGGACTCTTCGGCGCAAGCACGGCTGCTTCTACGCCCGCGGCGGGCGGTGGCTTATTCGGTGCCTCTGCTCCGGCCACTGGCGGCGGGTTGTTTGGTGCCGCCGCTCCAGCGCCCACGCCGGGCGGAGGGTTGTTCGGCGCCGCGTCCTCCGCGGCGGCGACGCCCGCGTTCGGTGGGTTCGGGGCATCATCGGCGGTGCCCACACTCGGGTCGGCCCCAGCGGCATCGGGAGGGGCGTTCGGCGCGGCGGCGACGCCAGCATCGACGCCCGGAGGCGGCCTCTTTGGCGCGTCGGCGCCAGCCGCGGGCGGCGGGTTGTTTGGTGCGTCGGCGCCCGCGGCGGGAGCGTCCCCCGGCGGTGGTCTCTTCGGTGCGGCGAAGCCGGCTGGTGGTGGTCTCTTTGGTGCGGCTCCGAGCACGGGCGGTGGTTTATTCGGTGCCGCGCCGAGCACCGGGGCGGCTCCGGGTGGCGGATTGTTCGGTGCGAGCGCTCCATCGTCTGCGCCGAGCGGAGGTTTGTTCGGTGCAGCGCCGGCGACCGGTGGCGGCTTGTTCGGCGCCTCTGCGCCGGCGGCTGGAGGCAGCATTTTCGGTGGTGGTCTAGGCGCGGCGCAGCCGAGCGCGGGTGCGCTCGTTCCGTACGGCGCGCAACCGGCGGCGGCAACGACTCCGTACGGGTCGCCGTTGCAGCCTCCTCAGCTCGCGCTCGCCACGACGGAGCCCGCCCCTGCGAAGCAGTCTTTGCTCGGAAAGATGCAAAGTCCGGCCGCTGGCGCTGCGGCGACCGCGTTTCCTGTGCGTTCGCTCACGCCTCGATCACCGTGGCTCACGAGCCGTGGTGGCATCAGCAGAGAGCCGAAGCCTCGCGGCGCGGTGTCGGTGTTGTCGCCGGGCGGCGCCGCGCAAAGCGTGGGAACGCCGGTGTCGGGCCCGCGACCTGGAAGCGCTGTCTCTGTCGCGACGCCGTCGAGCGGTGGATGGTTGTTTAAACCGCGAGAAAACCCGCGCGCGCTATTCATTCGTCCGGAAGGCGCGGCCGCTTCGCCGACGCCGTCGGTGGCGCTTGCTGTCTCCCCAACGCGCGAAGAACAAAGCCCGGAGCGTCGTCAAGTGCACTTCGCCGATGACAAGGAGAACATGGCGGGTAAATCTCCCAGCCGAAACGTCGTTATTCCGAAGCTCACAGCCGAAGGTTACAGCATGAGTCCGTCCATCGAACAGCTCGAAAGAATGTTTGAACGCAACGGAGACGAAGCGCTCGCGGCAGTTGACAACTTCTCCGTCTCTAGCGAAGCGTACGGTCGCGTCAAGTGGCTCGAACCGGTCGACATCCGTGGATTGGATCTCGATAAAATCGTGTCGTTCGAGCAGGCGTGCTTGTGCCTGTATCCCGAAGATCAGGGCATCGAACCGCCGGAGGATGGTCAAGGCTTGAAGAAGCGCGCCGAAGTGACGCTCTACGGAATCCTACCGAAGAAGTCTGGCGACGCCGCGAAAGAGAAGTACCGCGAGAAAATCATCAAACAGACCGAAAAGGCGAACGCGGAACTCGTCGAGTACAACCCGGACACGGGTATTTGGAGATTCATTTTGCAGCTCTAAGGCTGTGACCAAGAAAACGAGTCTCGTAGACTACGCAAAAAACGGACTGCGCGAAGAGCGGCCTAGAAGCCGCCTGAGCCGACACGGTGCGCGTAAAACTTCACAGAACATTAGATTTTGTAATAAGCAAAAGTGAATGAAAAAATTGGACATTATACGTAATGTTTGACGTCGTAGACAAACTTGGCACCACCCTCGCTCAATTTCGCGAAGGCGCGAGCGAAATCGTAAAAGAATGCGTCTTGATCGACGGCGTAACGCATGAAATGCGGCGAAAATCCCGGATCGGTGTGTAGCACGCGATCAGTGCTCAACCACAGCAAATCTTTCTCGTCCTTCCCGTCCGCGGGACGACGGAAGTACTCGTTATCGAACGACAACCAATTGACGGTCCAAGAGCACCCTCCGGCCATCGCTCCCTCCATCTTCGTGCCCATGAATGGACATCCCGTGAACTTTGTCCCGTTCTTCGCCCCGTACCCAAAATCAGTCACCCCCGAGCGCGCTTTGAACGCTCGACCAATCGTGTGCGCCCCGCTCAGCGCCACGATTTCCGCGTCGTCCAATCCCATGCGATAAAAGACGTTTCTGAGATGCGTCGCCGCGTCCGGCGCGCCGTCCCCGAACGGTGGTTCCGCGTCCGGCAGATTCCCCTCTCTCGGACACGCGTCCGCATCCGCTCGACCGTACCGCATCGGAATCTTCGGCCCACCCGCGCGTTCGATCGCCGTCGCCCCTCCCAACTGAATCAAATCCGCCCACGACACCGTCGGGTGCCGCGCCTTGATCGGTCTCAGGTATTTCACCGCCTTCTCCAACCCAGCGTTCGCCCCGTGCGCGAGCTCGACGTCGAAACGAACGCTCCCGTTCGCGCCTCCCCTCATCGGCCACGCCGCGTCCGTCACGGTCGCGTCGTACGTTCCCGCGTCGTGCCACGCGAGTCGAACGAGGATCGGATGACACTTGACGTCATCCAACAACCGCGCGACGTCCTCGCGCGCCGCGAGCACGCTCGCCGAGTACATCTCGTTCGTCGTCGTCGTCGTCGTCGTCGTCGTCGTCGTCCTCTCCGACGGCGCGACGTGCGCGCGCACGAGATCGATCCTGCGTCCCGCGGACGTCATCGTTCGAGACTGACGCGACGAATCATTCGCGCGTCACTCATCGACGCGCGCCGGTGCCGATGCCCGCGCTCGGCGTCGCGCTCATCACCGGCGCCACCGATGGGATCGGTCTGCACACCGCCCGTCGATGCGTCGAGCGCGGGCGCGACGTCGTCGTGCACGGACGAGACCTCCACCGCGTCGAGCGCGCGATCGAGGCGGTGGAGGCGCACGCGCGCGCGCGCGGCTCGTCGGCGTCCGTGCGCGGACTCGTGCGCGATCTGTCCACGGTGGACGGGGCGAAGGGATTGGTGGAGGAGGTGCTGAGAGAACACGGAGACGTGGACGCGGTGTTTAACAACGCGGGAGTGTACGCGACGACGTTTGAACGCACGGCGGATGGGAACGAACGCACGTTCGCGGTGAACGCGGTGGCGCCGTACGTCATCGCGGGTGGATTGATACCGATGTTGGTGCGAAATGCGAAGGCGTCGGGGGTAAAATCGAGTCTGTTGAACGTGGCGTCGATTTCGGCGGCGCCGAGGATTGATTTTGAAAACGTCGACGCGGAGCGACGATTTTCGCCGCACGGCGCCTATTCTCTCTCCAAGGCGGCGATGAAGGCGATGTCGTACGAGATGTTCGATCGACTCGAGGCGGGGAGATTGTGCGGTGGAGAGGCGAGCGTGGACGATTTGAACGTGTTTTCGTGCGATCCGGGAACGGTGAATACGAAGATGCTTCTCGCGGGCTGGGGACGGTGCGGCATCGAGACGTACGAGGCGAACGACGAGTACACCATCATGATCGAAGACGTCGAGCGAAACGGGGCTGAACACAACGGCGCGTACTTCATCGGCGCGCGTCCACAACCGCGTGCAAGCCGCGCGGGCGACGAAGATCAAGCGAGACTGTGGCGTTTGCTCGAGGAGAAAACCGGCGTGGTGTACGCGTGATTCGCGTCTAGAAAAATGTACCAATTGAAATCTAGTGAATCTATTGCTTGACTCTGTAAAAGAATCTCGGTCTCGCGCGCCGACGATCGCGTCGTCGCATCGCCGCTCGCACGCGAGCGACGCCCAGGAGTAGGACGAGCGAGACGAGGACGACGCCGGGCCAGCGCCACGACGAATATCCGCCGTCTTCGTTGTCCTCTTCGATGTCGCGCGTTCCCTCGCGCACTTCTTTCGGCGTCTGCTCCTCGCGCCTCGCGGTCTCGACTCTGGCGTCCTCGATCGGCTTCTCCACCGTCGGTCTCTCTTCGACCGCGTCGCGAACCGGAATCGCCGCCGGCGCGACGTTCTCCTCTCTCGGCGCATCCGGAGGACAACACTTGGACGGACATCGCACGTCCGGGCACTGATCGCACGACAAGGGACAACTCTCCGACATGAACGTCGGATTCCTATCACACTCGCCTTTGCTCGCCCAGTTGCAACACGCCTCGTTCGTGTCTTGACACGTGGACTCTTCGCCTCGAAACGTGTCGTCGCCGCGCCTCTCCTCACACGTCAATACGCCGAGCGAGTCCTTGCGACATGCGTACGACTTTTTCAGAGGATCGCGCGGATCCTTCACGCCGCATCGCTCCATGGCGTACCCTCGCGTGGCGTTGTACAACCCCCACGCGCAGTGCAGGGTGATCTCATCGCGACGACGTAGCATGCCGCGCGTTCGCAACGCGCTCGGATCTGGAGGCCGTTGGAAGAGCTCTTGGTCGGGACACCCGAGGGTGAACCCGTGGTACCAGTGTTTGGAAAACGCGTAATCCAATACGTTGAACGTCAAGCCGTAGTGCAAGACGACCGGGAACCGAGCGTCACGAGGTGGCATGTACCCCGGGTACAACATGAAATCGTCGTGCACCTGAAACTCGATGCCCACCTCGGCGGCGGCGAAGACGTATCCGTACATCTCCGAAATCCACGGCGGTCCGTATTTCCCATTGTCGTTGTATATGTCCCCGGTGTTCGCCCACGAATCGGGGTCGTTTCGAACCTCCTCGGTCCAGTGTAACCATCTCGGCGCGAGCGCGCGCATGTCCTCCCTGTGCATCACCGTGAAACCGCCCACCTGTTGCGTCTTTTCCACGTTCGGCACTCTCGCCTTGACGCCCATGTGATTTTCCGGTAAAGTCCCGATTAAATACGTATACAGCGCCGACACCGGCGCGCCTCGACGCACGCCCAATAAATCCACCGTCATCGGCGCCCTAAAAATCATATCCGCGTCCAAAACTATGATGAAATCCGCCTCGACGTCGACGTGCTCCAACCAATGCTTGATGCTAAACGGTTTATTATACGCCGAGTACCGATCCTTACTCACCGGATGCGTGGCGTAATTCGGATGCACGTGCGTGTCCGGAACGATGTCCAAACCCTTCGGACGCGCGTCGTCGCACGCCATCAGTCTCGTAAACTTTCCTCGCTGCCCGACGCGTCGCCACGAGTCGTACAAACCGAGCGATTGCCAATCAAAGTACGCGGTACACTCCGTGCTAAACACCGTGTGCACGCTCTTCCCATCCGACGACGGGTCATCACCCATCTCGCGCGCGCGCACCACCGCCATCGTCGTCGACGCGCGCGTCAGCAGCGTCATCAGCGTCGTCATCACCATCGTCGTCATCGTCACGAAACGGCCGCCCGCGCATCGCCCACGCGTCACCCGCGCGCCCACACCCCTTCCCCGAGCCTCCTCCATCGAGCGCGCCGCTCCCTCGACCCCCACCGCGCACTGACGCACCGCATCGCGCCATTCATTCATCGAGGGGATGGAAATCATAATCATGCATTCGTTACAACCGGTACGAAACCGAATCGACGCGCGATCGCGCGCTCCCTCACCTCTTCCTCACGTCGGCCCGATTCGAAAAAACGCGCGCGTTTTCTCCTCGGCGCGTTCGCGCGCCTCCCTCGCTTCATCGACGCTCGCGCGTCTCGACCCGCCGTCGACGCTCGCGCGCGGTTCGCCCTCGCGCGCCGCCTCCGCCGCCGCGCGTCGTCGACTCTCCGCCGCCGCCTGCGCGAAGACGTTCCCGGCGCAGTCCCCGTACGGGTCCTCGCCCATGAACGCGACGTCCTCCTCGTTCCAAGACATGACGAATCGATCGGCGAACGTCGTCGTCGGTCGAGGGGCGTCGGCGTCGGGTGATGATGCTGACGCGGATGATGACGACGATGACGACGGTGCCGACGCGTTCGGCGGCGTCGACGCGGTCGTCGCGCGCGCGGGCGACGCGCCGTAGAGTTTATTCGCGAGATTACGAAACATGCGTCGCGCGTTGAGCGAGAGAGTGCGCCGTCGCGCGTCGAATTGTGTCGGTGCCCATTCATTCATTCATTCATGCATGCATGTGACGGGACGCGCCCTTTTTCTGTCTGTGTGTGTGTGTCGACGCGCGTCGCAGACGGAGACGCGCGCGATGCGACCGATGGTCTCGATCGCGTCGTCGTCGTCGCGCGCGTCGCGGTGCGCGTCGTCGCGGTGCGCGTCGTCGCGGTGCGTCGCGCGCGCGGTGAAAAGGGCGTGGGGCGCGCGAGGACGGGGCGCGCGGGAACGGGGCGAGGAGACGCGGAGAACGCGTCTGGAGGCGACGACGACGCGAGAGGTGACCGGGGTGAACGCGGTGGAGGCGGCGGTGCGAGCGTTGGGACGGGGAGGGGTGATCGCGGTGCCGACGGATACGATTTATGGATTCGCGTGTTGCGCGCGCGACGACGGCGCGGTGCGGCGATTGTACGAGGTCAAGGGGAGACGAACGGGCGTGCCGGTGGCGATCGCGGTGGGAGACGCGAAGGACGTGGGGATGTATGGGGTGTGCGCGCATCTGGACGAGGGGATGCTCGAGCGGATACTTCCGGGACCGGTGACGGTTTTGTTGCGACAGCGCGCGGCGGGCGACGGCGGCGCCGCGGCGGTGTCCTCCGCGCTGAATCCGGACGTTGATCTCATCGGCGTGCGCGTGCCGGGGAGTGATTTCGTGCGTGAGGTGTGTCACGCGCACGGTGGGGCGATCGCGCTGACGAGCGCGAACAGATCGGGCGAGGCGAGCACGACGTCGGCGACGGAGTTTGAGGCGCTCTGGGGCGAGTGCGACGAGGTCTTCGACGGCGGGACGATCGATACCGGGCGTTTGGGGAGCACGATCGTGGATTTGAGCTCCACCGATCGTCATTTTCGTATCGTGCGCGAGGGCGAGCGATGCGCCGAGCTCGTGCGAGTGCTCGAGGATGAGTTTGACTTGAAAAAGCGCGCGTGACGACGCCCCCGCGACACTCGAGAGACGCGCGGGAGCGCGCGCGACGTCGCCGACGCCAGCACTCACTCACTTTAGAAATAACAACATAAAGTACTAGGTACACCACCGCGCGCGTCGTCGAACAAAGACGGTCTCGCGCGCTCAGAGATCTTTCCCTCGCACTTTGCCGTCCGTCGAGCTCGCGAACGCCGAGTACGTCCTCCTGAACAACCACGCGTAATCCGACGGCACGAGCGGGTTCAGACCCGCGCGCACGTCCGATGGATTCGTGTACACCACCGCCAGGGGCACGCTCGCGAGGAGATACAGCGCACCGACGGTGGGAAAGAGTGCGAACGCGCCGGGGTGGCCGTGAATGATGAGCTCGTGGGCGAGCACGCACCCGACGACGAACGCCACGGTGAGGGCGAGAAACGCCAGGGCGACGTTTCGCGCGAGCGCGGGCGGGCACCGCGGTCCAGCGCCGGCGCCGTCGCGCGAGACGTCGAGGACGCCTCGAGGCATGAGACAACGGGACCGGTACTGACGGTCAGGTGGTTGGGAACCGCCGGCGAGAGTCGTGCGAGTCATACATGGTCATACATACATACATACATGCGCGCGCGCGCGTCGCCGAGCGCGACGATGCGCGTCGAATCTGTCGTATCGTGGGTGTTCAGTCCGCGCGCGCGCGTCTCTTTCGGTCGGTCGGTCGGTCGGTCGGTCGGCGCGCGCGCTGCGTCACGCGGATTGGCTCGATTCTTCGTTCAAGCCGCGTTGATGCATGAACATCCTCCGCAAAACGATCTTTTGGAGCTGCGATTCGCTCATCTCCCCCTCGTCCTCGTCCGTCGCGATCGCGATCGCGGCGGAATCGTCGTCTCTCCCGAATCGCGCGTCGTCTCGTCGTTCGCTCTCTCTCTCGCGGCGACGCTTCTCGCGTCCCCGCCGCCGGCGCTCCACCGCCTCGCCTCTCACCGCCTCCTCTCGATCGATCGAACGGTGCGACGCGAGCGCGGCCAACACATTCGACTGCGTCGCCATGATATCCGTCAGCATGGCCTTGACGCTCTCCAACTCGCGCGCCGTCGCGCGCTCGGACGTCTCCAGCGCCGCCAATCGTCCCGTCACCCCTTCCGCCCCCCGAGGCGCGCCCACCGTCGTCTCCATCTCCACCCACTCGCGGGTCGCGTCCACCGTCGGCGTCTGCGCGCTCGATCGTCGCGCGTCGCGCGTCTCACTCGCGCGACGATCGAGTCGTCGATCGAATCCCGCGAGTCGCCTCGTCTCCATCTCCCCCGCCGTCTCGCCGTCGTCCGAGCGTCGCGCGCGCGCGAAGCCGACGTCGCGCGCGCGCGCACCCGCGCACCACGCCGTCACCATCGTCGTCGTCGTCGCGGGCGTCGTCGTCGTCGTGGGCGTCGTCGTCGTCGTCGGCGGCGCGTCGACGACGTCGAGGTCACGCGGGTGCCCGGTTTCCATCGTCGCGAACCCATCGCGCGCGAACGCGTACGCGGGTTCGTACGACCGCCCGGAGCGCGCGACGGGGAGACGGCGCTCGCGCCCGTCGTCGTCGTCGCGTCGACCTCGCGCGCCCGCGCGCGGGGGCCATCCGTCGTCGACGCGCGGGAGCGACATGATGTGTCGAGAATGCATCGAGAGATCGATCGATCGATCGATCCATCGCGTCGCGACGACGCGCGAACGCGCGAACGCGCGCGCGGCGTCGGACGGACGTCTCTCGGCTCAACCGCGCGTGCGTTCGTTCATTCGTCCGTTCGTCCGTTCGTCCGTTCGTCGCGTCGAGGGTCGTCGTCGGATTCTCGAACGCGCCGAACGAACGCACGAACGCACGCGCGACATCCATCGACGACGTCCATCGTCCGCGCGAGCGAACGAAATGACGCGCGCGCGCGTCGCGCGTCTCGCCCTCGCGTGCGTCGCGATCGTCGTCATCGGTCGCGTCTCGGCGCACGACGCGCGCGATCGCGATGCCGATGCCGACCGCGTCATCGAGGCGAGACGAATCGCCGCGCGCGATGACGCCGACGATGCCGTCGTTCGAATCGCGCGGTTCTCGCCGTGCGACGCGAACGATCGGTTCGACGCGTGTTTCGAGAGCGAGGTCGTCGACGGGGACGCGGAGGGGACGTGCGAGGTGGTGGAGGGACGGATTCGAGACGCGCGGGGGGACGCGGTGGGCGACGCGTGCGGGACGGTGGACGGCGTCGGGACGCGCGTCGTCGCGCGCGCGCGAACGAGCGATGGGTGCGCGAGAGGGGGTGATGCGTATCGAATCGAGGCGAGGGTCGTGTGTCGAGGAGAGGGTCGTTTGTTTCCGTACAGCACGTTGTTGTTGGGAGAGGTGGTGGCGCTGGCGGATTCGACGATTTATCTCGCCGAGGCGGCGCACGCGCTCGAGGACGCCGTCGACGGCGCGGAGGAGGAGGAGGAGGAGGAGGAGGAGGAGGAGGAAGAGCACGAACGGGGGACCGAGTTTACGATTTACTGGCCGGCGAGTTTTTAAATGTGTACACGCTTTACAATCGAGACTGAAAGATTGAAAGATTGAAGAATGTCTATTTCCAATCCGAGTCGGATTCGTCGTCGTCGCTCCCGTCTTCGTCGAAATCTTCGTCGGAGAGTTTGTAATCTTCAGCATCGTCCTTGTCGGGTTTTTCTTCGTCGTTCGCATCCTCCATCTCGTCGTCTCCTGTTTTGTCGTCGTCGTCGTCGTCGTCGTCTTCGTCGTCACTCGGAGCGTCGTCGTCGTCTTCCACGTACTCGTCGTTGGCGACGCCGCTCGGAAGCGAGCCCGGGAACTGTTCCATCGTCGTCGCCTCCTCGTTGATGATGAGACCGAGTTTCTCCACCATCTCCGTGCTCGTCAGGTACGTCTCCATCGGGTACAGACACCGCTCGTACGAGCGACGCATCGCGAACGACGCGCTGGTGTGCGACGTCAAATCGCGCCCGAGCGATCGCGCCACCGTCTTCCAAAACTTGGCTCGCGTGACTTGTTCGTACCCACCGAGATGTAACGTCTCGATGAAGACGCGATGGAGATTCATGCGCGAGCCGCAAAACACGGGGGCGATCGGCATGTCGCCGTGACCGAAGGCTTCCTCGCGAAACTTGTCGAAATCTTTTCTATGATCGCCCGATGGCCATCCCAATCGACGCGCGATGGCTTTGCACCGCGCGATATGCGCCATATCCTCCGGCGTCAGCGACTTCCAAATGTCCACGGGTTCGGGTGCCAGGTGCACGGGATCGTGATACTCCTCCGGCGCTTCGACGATTTCCCACGGAGAGACCCACATGTAATCCTCCGGATCGCTGTCGAAGACCACCATGACGGTTTCCCATCGATCGGGACTGGCGCGCGTCTTTCTCACGCGACCGAGGTAATACAACGCGCCGTTCACCGACACGATCCCTCGCGATTCATTGGCGGTTTGCACGCCTTCGAATTGCATCATGATTCGATTTCCAGGGCTGAATGGTTTGTTATCCACCTCTTGATACTTGGACCACGGCAAGACGTACTCGGCGATGTCGCCCGCGTACAACGGCGCCATGACGAGTCGACGTTCATCCTTCTCCGTTTTCACCGCCTCCACGCTGTTCTTCGATCGCGTGCTTGCCTGACGCTCCGTGTCCGGTTCATCCAACAACAGACACATGAACCACGCGCACGGCGGATTCACCTCACCGTCCCCTCGACGCGCTTCTTCGCATCCTCTGTACGCGACGCCGAGCACCGCGCACCGCTCCACCGGTCGCAACGAGTTGACATCGATCCAATTTCTCGGTCTCGATTTCTTCTCCACGTACCTCGCGTACGTCTTTGACAGTCCTCGTCTGATCAGAGCGACGATCTCTCCGGACTTGATGGCGGCGACGCCGTGTTCGATCCCAGTGGTGAGTTGAAACGCGCGCTGCGACATGCGGTGCGAATCCTGCGCCACGTAACGCAAAAATTGATTCACCAAGTTGGCGGCGCGACGCACGGTGAGCGGCGGTAACGGTTCGAGCAATTCGGGTGCGGTAAATATGTCGTTGAGCCCCGGGATGTTTTCTCCGTTCGCCGTCGTCGACGGCTCGGACGGCGCCGCGCCCGCGAGTTCGTCCTCGGCGCGCGGGCCGTAGACGTAAAAGCGCAATTGCGCCAACCACGTCGGTTTCATCTCCGTCCACGCGGCGTCGTCCATGAGACTCGCCTGCGAAAACACGCTCTCTATGCCCGCGAGCGTCTTGAGAAGATCGATCAACGACGGTTCCTCGGCGCTGCAGACGGCCTCGATGCGCGACGCGACGCGTATGAAGCGATCCATCCATCGCATGTCCCCCGTGCGCCAAAACGGCGCCGAATGCGCGATGAATTTCACAGTCTCAAACAGACGGACCGCGCGCGTTCGTTCGTCCGCAGTTCCCGTTGAGACGCTCTCCAAGTGCGCGTACGCGTCGACGGACATGGAATCGCACAACTCGTTGATTCTCTCGAGTCGCGCGGACGGTTCGAGCGGCGGCTCGGCGTCGGCGCCGTCGACGGCGTTCGACACCAATCTGTGTAATTTGGTGATGAATCGTTCGTTATCGTACGACGCGTTGCACCACGCGCTCAGTGCGTCCAGACTCTCACCCGGTTCGTATACGCCCCATCGCGAACCGTATTCGCGCAAGCCCGACACCTCGCCCGATCCAGACGGCACGTCTTCTAAATCTTCCTCGTACTCGACGTTGTCCACCGGTGGTCGCGTCTTCGGTCGTTTCGGCATCTCCATCCCGTCCACGATTCGCGGCGCGTCGTCGTTATCGCCGCCGCCCCCCTCCCGCTCGTCGTCAAGCCATCCATCCGGCGGCGTCTCCACGAAGAGTCTACACGCGTTGTTCAAACCACCGAGCGCAAAGTATCGTCGTCCATGTTCATCCACGGCGACGGGTTTCCCACGCGTAACCACCGATCGATTGACGAATTCTGCTCTCCACGCGGTGAGCTGTTCGCGACGGTACTCGGCGAGCGTCGGCGGTTTCGACTCCTCTCCGTCGTCCTCTCCGTCGTCCTCCTCGTCGGCGCGTTCAACCTTGACGTCGTCCGTCTCCATCGCGTCGCCATCCCTCTCGCCGTCGTCTCGATCCACCTCGCGAGCGTCCTCTTCGACGCCCTCCGACTTCGTCTTCGTCTTCTCCGTCTTCGGCACCTCCTCGGCGAGCGTCGGCGGATTGACGTGAAACTCACCCCTTTTCCGTCGTTCGCGCGTTTGGTCGTACACCTCGGTGAAATATTCCCGAAATGCCTCGCTCTCCGACGCGATAGCGCACAGTGCGACGGCGAGCGACACGCGTCCAGTCGGTGGCGCGCGTTCGATCGGTTCGCCCGCGTCCAACGCCGCGACGGCGCGCACCGCGTGCGGTCTCGCGCGGCCGTTGATCCAGCGCTGATACTCGACGATCAAGTGGTTCGCGCGGTCTTCCCAATCGAGCTCGCCGATGTCGTTGATTCCCATCACCGGATCGGTCCACCATCGCGCCCGCTCGGGTGGCGTCTTCATCGTCTCGTGATCGATGGAGTCGACGCGTCCCTCGACGACGCGCAGACACGCCGTCATGAAATCGCGCAAGAGGGCCGACTCCGCCGCCGTGACGTCGTCGCTCAAGAAGGCCCGGGCGAATCGATCGAGCGGACATCGAGGAAAGTGGAGCGGACGCGTGAAGACTTGCGAGAAATCCCACAGCGTGAGCGTCTCGGCGAGCAACGCCGGACCGACGCGGGCCGAGTATCGCTCGAGGACGCGAGACGCCTGCGGCGGCGGTTCCATGCGCGGTGGATGCGGTTTGTTTTTCGCCTCCTTCTCCGCCTGTTTCTCGGCGCGGATACGCTCTCGGCGCGCTCTGTCGCGCTCCAATCTTGATGCTTTGGTCGACGTTCCCAGTTGGTGCTTTTCGCTCGTCCACGTCTGTAAATCGACGACGAAGGACGGGACGTCGACGTCGGCGGCGGACGCGGACGCGGACGCGAGCGCACCAGTCGGTCGAAGCGCCCCAGATTTGACTAAAGTCTCGATCTGGGACGCGATGAAGAACCCATCGACAACGACGTCGGCACGAGTGTACCTGTACGCGTTCGAATCGTTGGCGTCCTCCTCGGAGCGTCCGTCGAGCGCCGCCTCTCGTTGCGCCTCGGCAGACGTATCGCCGAGAAGTCTCGCCGCTTTCGTCGGAGTTTTGATCGCCATCGGCACGTCGTGCGCCACGACAGGAATTTCGAGAATGATGCCTAGACCTCGCTCGAGTTCTAAATTCCAATCCTGCGCGAGCGCTTGCACGACGGCGTTGACGAAGCGCGCGCGTCGAAGCGTCGTCGTGACGTACTTTTCAAACCTCACGCTCGGCTCTAAAAGTTTGTACCACGCCCGAGGCGTCACCAACCAAATCTCCGGCGCGTCACCACCGTATCTAATCACCCAATCGTGCACCTCCATGAGCTTGAGCGCGTGCGGAGGCTTGTCCTGCGGCGTCAACGTCTCCGCCAAGACCTTGCTCGGTAATTCGCTCTCGCCGCCCTCAATCTTCCTCGCCTTTCCCAGCACCAGCACCTCGCACGGCTTGGACCCGTGCACGTTCACGAATTTACCCTCGTTAAACTTATCCCTAAACTCGTACTCGTCCAACACGCGCAACGGCAGCGCGGTCTCCCGCGTCTCGGCCGCCGGGCGAAACTTTCCCGCCGTCGTCTCGTCGCCTCCGCTCGCCGTCGTCGCGTCCTCCTCCCCCCGATTCACCGGCATCGGTTCACCCGCGTCGACATCGTCGACCTCCATCGCCCCCGTCCCGTCTCCCGTCTCCCGTCACCGCCCGTCGTTCGTTCGTTCGTTCGTCGCCGATCGATTTCCCAGACGTCCCACGAACGATCCCGCGCGTCCGCCTCCTCGCCTCCTCCTCGCCCTCGTCTCCCGTCTCGCGCGATCGAACGATCGCTCGCGCGCTCGTCTCCCGCCCGCGCCCGCGCGCGCGACCTCGGCGTCGTCGACTGTCGACTCGAGACGGCCGTCGTGTCGGAGATTTCCAGACGACAGAGCGCGTCGACTCCGGATGCGTCGTCTCGCCCTTCTCTCTCTCGCGCGCGCGACGAGCGCCTCGTCCTCGACGACGTCACCTTTCCCGTCGCTCGTCGCGCGTCGCTTCTCGTCCGCGCGCGTCTTCTCGCGCGACGACGAGGGCGACGACGACCGCGTCCCCACGCCGTCGAGCGCGCGACCACCGCGCGCGAACGCGACGTCGAGCGCGTCGTCGTCGCCGTCGACGACGAGGGGGAGTGAAAACGCCTTCGCGTTCGCGACGGCCGAGTCGACGAAGACGACGCTTCGCGACGCGCTTCGAGAGTGCGTGGAGGGCGCGCGCCGAGGGCTCGGGCCGGGACGACGCGTCACGTGGGCGCAGTTGTACGTCTCGGGGACGACGTACGATGAAGAGGCGATCGCGGAGGCGGGGAAGGTGACGAGAGAGATGTTCGGGTCGTCGCCGAAGCTCGTGGGGGCGATGGTGCGCGCGAGCACGGGAGGGGGGGGGGCGACGCGGAGCGGTGGCGGAGAGCGGCCGAGGGAGT
>VIBB01000059.1:0-12601 GCA_009618215.1 Ostreococcus sp. SAG10 | reverse complement strand
CCGACGTCCTCGTCTCCATGGGCGTTCGCGTCCACGCGTGCGAGGCGCAACCGTCCACCGTCAACGGTTCCGCCAAGGCCGCCTATTACGACGCCAAAGCCTTCGTCGACGTCCTCGTCGGCATCCTCGCTCGAGACACCGGCGACACCCTCCCCGCGTCCACGCGATGATCAACCCCAAGCACCCCAAGCACCATTCTTTCGCATTATTTCCATTGTCATAACGACACGCAGCCGCCGCGCGCGCCCAGACCTCCGCGTCCCCCGCGCGTTCGCCTAAACCCTCGCGCGATGAGTGAGTGCGTGAATGAATGAATGAGTGAACGCGATGCGCACACGTCGACGCGCGCGCCCCTCGACCCGCCCCGTCCCCCTACGGCGGACTATGTCTCGTTCGGTCCGCATCGGCGCGCGCGCGTTCGCCTCGGCCGTCACCGCGCGAACCGCGTCGTCCCCGACCGCGGTCTCGACCGCGGGGACGACCGCGGTCGCCCTCGCGCGCGGTGGCGTCGCCCTCGCGCGCGTCGCGGATCGGCGCGACCGTGATGCGCGCGCGTCCTCGCGTCGTGGATTCGCCGCGTCCGCGGGCGACGAGAGCGACGACGACGACGACGCGATGGAGAGGAGGCTGGACGAGAGGTACCGCGCGTTGTTTCGACGCTTCGAGGAGGCGCCGAGTCGAAGGAAACGGTTTCTGTTGAACCTCGCGCTCAAGGGTGAGGTGATGATGGAGGATGACGATGATTCGACGAGCGAGAGTGGTGGAGGTGGACGACAAAAGCGCGCGCTGCTCACGAGGGTGATCGATGTGAACAGAACGACAAAGGTGACTAAGGGCGGGGACTTGACGAATTACACGGCGATGGTGGTGGTGGGCAACGGGGACGGTGTCATCGGTTTCGGCGCGGGGAAGGCGTCCGAGGTCGGGGCGGCGATCGATAAGGCGTACAGAAAGGCGTCGGTGTCGTTGGTGTACGTGAAGCGGTTCGAGGAACACACGATTTTTCACGAGGTGAAGGGCAAGTATTGCAAGACGATTTGTAAAATGTTGCCGGCGCCGAGCGGGAGCGGAATCGTGGCGAACGATACGGTGGAGGCGATCTGTACGCTCGCGGGGATTAAAAATATCAAGGCAAAGGTGCACGGGAGTCATCATCCACACAACACCGTGCGAGCGGTGTTCGCGGCGTTGGAGGCGGTGGAGTCCCCGGAGGACGTGGCGAGACGTACGGGGTCGATGGTGTTCCGCGTCGCCTCTTGACGCGCCTGCGCGCTCTGGTATGCTTCATTCAAGTGTAGTCAATTTGTAGGAAAGAGAAAATAACGTTCATGTAAACGTACACGCGCGTCCGTGTGTTAGACTACATCTTTATCGAGAACGCGCTCTAAGGCATCGAGGAAGACGGCGGCGTGCGCCGAGGTAAAAAGAAGACCGGGTCTCGCGCGAATCGTCGAGACGCCGCACCCGCCGATGTCGACGCCGTCTTGCAACAGTGCGTGCAAAATGGCGTCGCGTCTGGCGGGTGTGTCGGCGTCCACTGCGACGAGGGTCCCCACCCCTCGAGCGTTGCTCAAAATCTTCGGAAATTTCGCCTGGAGTTTTTCTAATCCCTCGAGAAGCGTCGCCCCCGAGGACTTGACTAGATCTAACAAGTTGTTCTCTTCGATGCAATCGAGCACCACCTCGAGTTGCACGAGCTTCGCGGGGTCTCCCATCCACGTGTTGAATATGCGATACGGGAGCTCGGGAGCGAGATCCGCGACGGCGTAGAAACCGGCGATTTGCATCTTTTTGCTAAACGTCACGACGTCCGGAGGGTGCTCCAAATTCCACGCCTCGTGCGCCCAAAAGGTGCCGCTCGACCCGCATCCCGTCTGCACTTCGTCCACGATCATGCGCACGCCTCTGGATTTCGTCAACGCTCGCAACTTTTGGAAGAAATCCGCGCTCGCGTGGTTATCGCCGCCCTCCGCCTGCATGGGTTCGACGATGACGCCCACGACGTCCGCGTCTCGATCCAACGCCGCCTCGACCTCGGCGAGACATCGCGCCTCCTCCGCCGCGTTCTCTCTCTCGTATCGGTCGAGCGGATATTTCAGCTTCGGAAACGGACACGAGGGCCAATCGAACGTGGGGAAATCGAGTTTATGAATCCACTTCGTGTGCGTCAACGACAGACACGCCGCCGTGCGTCCGTGAAACGCGCCGTCGAACGATAAAATCTTAAACCCCGGGCTCCCCGGTTTCGCGTTCGTCAGACAACTCTCCTTCTCTGCATCGCTGATCGCTCTTCCTCCGCGTCGCGCGTTCGCCGCCGCGATGAACACCGCCTTCATCGCGTGTTCGTTGGCGCACGCGCCGCACGCCATCGTCGTCGCCCTCGTCAATCCCTCGGGCGCCACTCGCATGAGCGTCCCCGCCACCCTTTGATCCCACCCAACCGGCGGGTTATTTCCCAGCGCCGGTCTGTGCGCGAGAACCCCCACGTTTTCGTCGTCTCGCAGCGCCGCCAACATCTTCGGATGGTTGTATCCCACCGGCAACGACGCGATGTGCGCGTACATGTCCAAAATCGTGTTCCCATCCGCGTCCACGACGTAATTCCCGCTCGAACGATCGACGTCGATAAAGTACCGAATCGACCCGACGTCTGCGTGCGTCGCGAGCGCGGCCACGGCGTCGCGCGAGCGCGGACCCGGCACGGGCGTGCGAACCTCGGGCGCGTTCGGTTCCCTCGCGCTCGCCGCGCTCGAACGCGCGCGATGCGTCGTAGAGGTGAAAGACGCGCGAACGAGCGTCTCCACCGCGCGTCTCCGAGCGCGAGAGAGCGACGACGCGAGCGACATGGCGCGTCGTCGCGCCGGCGTGTGCCGCCGGCGCTTTTTCGGCATTCGCGGCAGATTTCGTCGACGCGTGCGCGCGAGACGCGCGAACTACGCCGCGCGAGAAGACGGGAGGTGACGACGAGACACTCACGCGACATGTCCGCGACGCGCGGACGCGTCGATCACTTCATCCACGGCGCGTGGGTGCGCGCGAACAGATCGATGCCGGTGGTTACCCCGCACGATAACAGAATCATCGGATCGATCGCCGCGGGCGACGCGCGGGCGGTGGACGACGCGGTGCGAGCGGCGAGGGATGGGTTCAAGGTGTGGAGCGCGGAGAGCGGTCGGGAGCGGTCGCGCGTGCTGCGAGCGATCGCGAGAGGGATCGAAAAGAGGAAGGACGCGCTCGCGGCGTTGGAGACGGAGGACATGGGAAAGCCGATCGAGGAGAGCGCGTGGGACGTCGAGGACGCGAGCGCGTGTTTTGATTACTACGCGGATCGGTGCGAGGAAATGTTCGGCGATCGGTCGTACGCGGAGGAAGAGGTGAAGCTGCCGATGGATGAATTCTCGGGACGGTTGCGTCGAGAGGCGTTGGGCGTCGTGGGATTGATCACGCCCTGGAATTATCCGTTGCTCATGGCGACGTGGAAGGTGGCGCCCGCGCTCGCGAGTGGGTGCGCGGTGGTGCTGAAACCGAGCGAGTTGGCGAGTCTGACGTGTCAAATTTTGGGGGACGTGTGCGTCGAGGCTGGGCTGCCGCCGGGCGCGTTCAACGTCGTCACGGGGCGAGGGGAAGAGGCTGGCGCGGCGCTCTGCGCGCATCGCGGCGTGGATAAGATATCGTTCACGGGATCTCTGGCGACGGGACGCGTCATCATGCGGGCGTGCGCCAAGGATGTGAAACCCGTGTCGTTGGAGTTGGGCGGAAAGAGCGCGTTGGTGATTTTCGACGACTGCGATTTGGAAAAGGCCATCGAGTGGGCGCTTTTCGGATGTTTCTGGACGAATGGGCAGATTTGTAGCGCGACCTCCCGCGTTTTCATCCACGAACGCGTCAGGGATCGGTTCTTGACCCGTTTAAAAGAGGCAGCGGAGGCGATTCCGTACGGCGACCCTCTCGCCGAGGGATGTCGACTCGGTCCTCTGGTGAGCGCCGGACAATATAAAAAGGTGCTCGCCATGGTGAACAAAGCCAAACGCGCGGGATATACCCTACTGACCGGAGGTAAGAAGCCGTCCGCGCCGAGTTGTAGTCGAGGATTTTACATCGAACCGACCGTGTTCGTTGACGTGCCTCTCGACGCGGCGATTTGGCGAGAGGAAATTTTTGGTCCCGTCATGTGCGTCAGGACATTTAGCTCGGAAGAAGAAGTCGTCGCCTTGGCGAACTCGTCGGACTACGCGCTCGCCGCGGCAGTCATCACGGACGATCAGGTGAGACGAGAGCGCATGACGGCGGCGTTCGACACGGGCATCGTGTGGGTGAACTGCTCGCAACCGTGTTTCGCCCAGTTACCCTGGGGAGGTCGAAAGCGCAGCGGTTTCGGTCGAGATCTCGGCGCGAACGGAATGGACAAGTACATGCATCAAAAGCAAGTCGTCACGTACGCCTCGAACGATCCTTTCGCGTGGTACCCGATGTTTAAACCGCAGAGTAAGTTGTAATAAAGCACGTAAAAACAAACAATATCCGTATTCACAACTCGCGTCGACGCCTTCACACGACCATCTCTCACGGCAACGCCGCGGTGACTTGTACCTCGACCAACAGAGCAGGTCTCGCCAACTCCGCCTGCACGCACGCTCTCGTGGGCTTATTCTCCCCATCGATCCACTCGTTGTACACCGCGTTAAACTCGGGCGCGTCCTTGATGTCCCGGAGCCAACACATGGACGTCAACAATCGAGACTTATCCGTGCCCGCGAGTTCGAGGAGCTTCTCGCATCGCTCGAGCGTCTCGATCGTCTGCTCGCGCACGGTGTCGAAATTCGGTCCGACCTGTCCGCTGCAGTAAACGACGCCGTTGTGAATGACGACCTGGGACATGCGCGGGTCGTCCGTCCCCAGACGTTGAATGTCGTTCGCCATGGCGCGCGAGGAGACGATTCGCGGACGACGGGCGCGAGGAGACGAGGACGAACGCGCGCGGACGCGAGCGCGTTCGACGCGCGCGGACGAGAGGGCACGAGACGCGAACGCGAGACTCATTGTGACGCTTTCGAAGGGTCTCTGAAAAAGCGCGTCGCCGTCTCCGCGAGCTAATCCTCGAATCGACTCGGGTCGCGTCGCATGAGATCCCCGACCTCGTCCTCGACGACGAGTACTTTGTCTAATCGTTCCGACGTCTCGTCGCGCGCGCTCGCGCCGAGACCGTCGGCGGCGGCGGCGACGCTCGCGAAGAAGTCGCCGTCGTCGTCGTCCCCGTCCACCCGCGGGTCAGGATTGAGCATCGATCCCTCGCTCATCGCCGCGTACACCTCGTCCACGGTCGCACCGCTCGTAGGTGCGAACCGCACGTGCGCCGTGAGAGGGTCGTCCTCGTCGTACGGTTCGTTCGCGTCGCCGACGTCGACGTCCGCGCCGCTCGGCGCGTCGGCGCCGCCGTCGATTTGACAGTACACGCACCCTTCGGCGCCGAACCTGGCGTCCTCTCGCGAGACGGCGTGTAAGGCTAACGACGTGTACTCGCACGCGTGCGCCGTCGTCGGCGCGGAGGTCGGAACGAAGGCGACGCGGGCGTCGGTAACGTAGAGCGCGCCGAGAATTCCAGCCGTCGTGGGATCGTCTTCACCGAACGTCATCGACGCCGCGCATCGCGCGAGGACGCGCTCGCCGTCGTCGAGCGCGAGTTCACCGTCTGGACCGACCGCGTCGGCGCGCGCGCGTAAACCTCGAGGCGGACCGGGGTGCATTCGTCGCTCGAGAGGGACGGTGTGTCGTCTCGCGGACGTTCGCGTCGGGACGGGACTCGATCTCGATCGACGCGAAGGAATCGCACCGCGCGCGAGCGCTATGAAATGTTGTGTCTCGCGCTACACGCGCTTTATCGCTACGCTACTGCGCTCCGCGCGTCGGTCTCTGAACCTCCCTCTCTTCATCGACGCCCGACGACGAGCGCGTACAACGAGTCGCCCACGAACTTCGCGTGTCGATGCATCTTACTCGCAATCTTCCCCGCGCTCGCGTTCCATCGTCGCATACCTTCTTTCGCGGCCGACGCGAGATCGTTCGCCTCTCTCCCGCGTCCATCGTCGTCGCCCTCCGCCGCGCGTCTCGCGCTCGAAGCGTCTCGCGCGTCGGCGTCTCGCGCAGTTCGATCCACCACCCTCTCCGCCACCAAGATCTCCACCCCTCGACACATCGGAAACTCCGTCCCACGCTTCCGTTCCTCCATCGTCGGTCGCCGTCGACCCTCGGGATAAAACGGAATCGCCCTCGCCGCGTACCCCGCGCACGCGTACCGAAACCGTCCCGCGACGTCCCCCGTTCGATGCACCCTTCGCGCGTCCCCTCCCTCGTCTTCACCGTCTCGCACGAGCGCATCGACGCGTCGAGACACACCGTAACACCTCTGCGCCCGTCTCTCCCTCGTCAGTCTCGTCCATCTCTCGCTCGTCGGCGCGAATCGCGACGCACCGGCACCTCGCGACGACTCTCGCGCGCGTCGTCGAACGTCAACACGCCGACGCACACGCGCGCGCCCACGGCATCGCGTCGTCGCGACGACGACGCGTTCGACGACGACGCGTTCGACGACGTCGCAGCGTCCGCTCGAGACGACGGCTCCATGCGCGCGCGCGCGACGGACGCGCGACGCCGCGCGACGCGCGGGACGATGCCGATGACGTGTCTCAACCCTCGTCTCAACCCTCGTCTCCATTGGGTTTAGGGTTTAGGGTTTAGACTTGCGTTTTCGCGCCATCCTCCATGTCCGCCCGATGCACATCGCGTGTGGTTCGCGTCGACGACTTTTCAGACAAAAAAGTCTGATTCATCCCACTGTTTGAGGGGGATGGGAAATGTCTGAAAATTGTAGGGGGATGCATCAGACCGATCCATTCACCCTCGTCGCGCGCTCGTAGGGTTTATTAGGGTTGAGGACAACGGACGCGCGCGTCGGCATCATCCCTCGCACACTTGGAATCATCACGACGCGACGCGACGACGACGACGACGACGACGACGGGAGGGATGAGCGAGGAGGAGACCAAGGTGCGACGACGACGACGATGACGATGACGCGATGACGCGATGACGATGACGATGGACGACGAAGATGACGCGAGGGACGACCCCGACGGGATGACGGAAAGACTGACGACGCGCGCGACCGCGTGACCGCGAGAAGGATCGAGCGCCGGCGGCGCCCGTCTTCGGTGCGGCGTTCGCGAGCGGTGGATTCGGCGCGGCGGCGAGCGGTGGATTCGATCCGTCGAAGTTTGCGTCGAAAGCGAAAGGGACGAACGAGGCCGAGGGCGATGCGGGTGAGGGGGGCGCGCGCGACGAGGAGGAGGACGTCGAGGCGGAGTGCACCAAGGAGTTTAAACCCGTGGTGAAACTCGAGATCGTGGAGGATGATTCCGAGCGAAAGACGGGTGAGGAGGACGAGGACGTGATGTTCGAGGCGAAAGTGAAGGCGTACAGATTCACGGACGGTGAGTGGCGCGAGCGAGGACTCGGGCCGATTAAACTTTTGGAACATAAAGATTCGAAAAAGATTCGCGTGTTGATGAGACGCGACAAGACGTTGAAGATTTGCGCCAACTTTTACGTGCAACAGGAGTCCAAGGTGAGCGAACACGCGGCGAGCGAAAAGGCGTGTGTGTTCACCACGGTTGATTGCTCCGATGGGGACGAGAGACCGGAACTTTACAACATGTGCATCAAGTTTGGAAGCGCGGAGAAGCGAGAGGCGTTCACCGCGGCTTTCGAGGACGCGCAAAAGAAGATGGCGGCTTTGCCGGCGGAAGAAGGCGAGGCCGAGGCGGCCGAAGAGAAGGAAGCCGTCGCCAAGGAAGCCGACGCTCTGGCGGACGCGCTCTCGGGCGCCAAGGTTGAGGATGAAGAGAAGAAGGATGAATAAAACATCTTCGAGTTTACGTGGAAACGTTCGCCTTTGAAATATGACACATTAAGAAGACTCCATTATTATAGCTAACTAAGACAGTAGACGACGTCCGAACGTGTCGAACGCGGCGGCGATATCTTCCGCGCTCGCGCGAACCTCTTCGTTCGGGCACTGCATGCGACGACTCTCCGAAGCGTAGCTCACGCACAAGTCACCGATGGCGGCGCGCACGTGTCCGCCAGTGGCGTACGCGCCGTACGCCGTGGACTTGGGCACGAGCGATTGGTCCCAGAGCTGAAGGACAAAGTACACCGATCGAAGCAATCGAAGTCGCAGACGAGGGTTTTGCAGAGCGTCGATGCTCGACAGTCTCTTGTCGTGCATGCGCTGCGCCGGCGTCGCGAGCAGACGATCGTACGCGCGCTGCACGGGCTCCGCCAATCCTTGGCACGCGACGACGAGAGCGTCCGCGACTTCGCTCGTGTCGACATGATCGTCCGCTCGAGCCTCGACGGCGACGTCCGGCACGCCCCACAAACCAGCCGCCATGAGCTCGAGGCGCAAAGCGACGTGGACCACGGGGAAGGAGACGTCCGACGGGAACAACTCGACGCCCAATGCGCGAACCGCCAGGCACGTCTCTCGCAGACACATGCTCGCGCTCGGCGCGCGCGCGGCGGCTTGCAACAGAACTTTATCCCACAGATCACACACGATTTCACCATCCGGATCGTGATACTGAGAAAAGTGCACCATCTGGAGGCAGATGTCCCACAATTCGCACGGCTTGGCAAAGTCATTGTACAAATCGCTCAGCGGTTTCAACTCGTGCTCCAACTCGTAGACGAACGCCTCCTCTGGCGCGTTTGACGTTCCAGAAGCGCGCGCTTGGCGCGATCGTTCGACGCACACACCCAAAATTCGACGTTGCATGTCGAGAAGTTTGATTTTGCTATCGACGTTTTCACAGAACGACGTGTCCAAACCATTCGTCATGCCGCCGTCTACCGACTTTCTCGCGTGCAACAGGGCGCGCTCAAACAACACCATGCGCTGATCCAAGGTGAAAGTTTCGTCGTTCGCGCACCGACGCTCGGCTAAGGAGCAGTCAACTTGTGCGGCTAATCCATACAAGCTTCGGGCGGCGTACAATTGCGCCAACAAGTCAAGGTGTCTAGCCTCGTCGGGCGTCAGCACGCCGCCTTGTTGCGCCGATTCGAGCGCGCTCTTGCTCACAAGGTACGGCTCCAGCATACCGGCGGGTAACGACAGGAGCATCTCGTCGCGCTTGATGTAGATCAGTTCCGCAAAGACACGATGCATGAAATCCTGCGAGTCACCGATGGACACTCGCTGAAGTTGTTCAAGGATTTTCACGAGTCCTCGTTCGCGAATGTCCTCCGGAAGCTCGGCGGCGACGCGACTCAAGGACCCGGGTTCAGCGTCCGCATCAGCGCGCCCGGTCGCGAGACCTCGAATCGTTGTACACGTGACTTCGAAGCACGATTGGAGATCCTGCGAGATGAGAAAGACGATGGTTGTGGTCAGTACGCACGTTCGGGAAGGTGCGCGTAAAATGCGCGAACACGAATAGCCGTCGCTCAGGCTTAGATGTTCTGTAATTTTAAATCATCACGGCACGCTCGGCGGTAAGCCGAACGTTCACGAAAATGATTCGTCTTCATCGCAACGTGGAGTAAAAGATGCACATCAACGCGAGATCGCGAACAATTTAAACGTACCACCATGTCCACGTTGGGCTGTTCGTGAGGCGAGAATCGCGCTTCCTCCGAGCGCGCTTCGAGGGCCGCCGCCGCGGCCAGCGGCACGGCAGTCACACCGTGGAAGGCACGCAAATCAACGAGCTCGGCACACACGCTGGAGAGGTCTCCAGCAGTGGGAACCTTCATGAACAACGCGATGGCGTCGTTCACGTGCTTGTCTCTGACGATGTTTTCCTTGCGCGCGCGAGCGTCTCGGGCGAGTTGCAACAAGTCTCTCGCATGATAGAAGGTGCGCGAATCCGCACCGAAAAAGTCCGGACAACCCTTTTGGAGTTCGAAAGAGAGTTCTTCGGCGCTGTGTCGAGCGTGTGCCATGAGATGAGACATCATAGCTTCGATGAGCGCCCCGGCAAGTCGAGCACCCTCGGTGGTCGACACCAACTTCTTGAGCGTGAGCTGCGGTGTAAACGTACGTCAAAAGGTCAGTCACGCGTCAAAGCATGCGGCATCACGTAATTTGAAAAACAGAATTGAAAAGGACGCTCAGTGGAAGGGCACCATATACGTTGTCATCACTGAAAATCAGGGGATTGACAGATTGATATGGGAAGTCATCATCGCGCCACACGTAGAAAAAACACTTGAAAAAACAGAATCAATGCGTACCTGCGAGAGTTCTTTGCGAACGGAAGACGGAAGCATGTCGGCAACTCTCGAGAATCGTTCATCGGCGATGATGATGGTGATGAGAGATAAGGCTTGAGCCGTTCTGCTGACCAAGGAAGTAAGCGCCGCGAGGCTGCGTTCTTCCTCTTGGAGAGCAGTGAGCTCGTTACCGCTCGATCTGATTCGTCTGCGCTTGCTCTGCGACATCGTGGCACCACTGCTGATGCGAGGACGTCGTTGTCTCAAGAACGCAACGAGCGGGATCAACCGTTCGTGCAGAGACTTCAGGAGCGCTGTATCCATGGAGCATCGAAGAGCAGGCTCTTCGCTCATGTACCGAGCTGCAGCTTGGACTGCATTCAACGCCGTGTTCGCAATCTTCATCGCAGGGGACTGCGGTCTCAAAGACCCATTCAGGTTGGTTTGAATGGGAGCGCGAACGGGTACGAGTATGGCGCGCTCCCACGTGCTTGACATGATGCGAGCCGTGAACAGGTACAAGCCACGCTGGGCCGACGAATATGTTAAAACCGGTTGAACGATCGCGCGACCCATATTGAAAGAGCCGCTGTTATTCTCTTGGTTTTGCGGATAGTTGTCTTCGACGATAGTTGGTTCACCAGTGAGCCTCGGATCGTCGAAAGCACGCTTGGCGGCGAGCGTCATGGCGTTCGATTCTGAGCCAGAGACAGCGAGAGCGACGCACATCGCGGCGGCTTCGATCGGACCGTAGCTCTTGAAGAACTCCTCGATCTGTTCGGGAATGTTCATTTCAAGCACGCTCTGTAACGTATCGATCGGACGAGCCTTCTCAAATCGCACCAGACCAGCGTTCGTCATCAACACGAACCTCCGTCGTGGGCAGACATACTGAGTGACGAGTTCGGAGAGTAATCCAGTCGACTTGATGCGAGCTTCAGGCAACGTACCACTCGGATACGGCGGGTCAATCGCGTCTTGTACGCTTCTAGGCATCGGTATTTCACCGAGCGACCCGAGACCTGACGCACATCGTCCATCAAGTTGCTGAATCGTCACGACTTCTCGCAAGCCTCTCGTGCCGCTGCCGGAACTCACGGGAGGAGTCGGCGGTGGAAGCTGAAGGTGCGGCGGTAGAGCCAAATCACGGTTCGATAAAATCAACCGTGCGTCTGAATCATTCGGCGTCGCATCAGAAAGTAACAAGACGCCACTTCCATAAAATCCAGCCTCAATCTCCAACGCTCTGGACGTCGTGTTCAAAAGTGCTTGCGCCGTCGTCATGCCTCGCTGATTACCGCCTTGCGGTGGAGGATCTCGTTGCTCAACCACGGACAATCGCGAAGGACCTTGTCGCGAATTTCCCGTTCCCGAAGCGACACCGTATGAGTACCCTCGCGACGGTGGAAGCGCGGTGAGGTAAATTCGTCGTCCGTCGGCGCAAATCGCAACCAGAGTCACCACTGATGATTCTTCGGCTTGCACCACGGCTATGTGCACCAACTTCGCACCCTTCTTCACAGACGGCGTCGCCGACGCAAACAAAGATCCTTGACGACGAGCCTGGGCCGCGAGCTGCGCGACGTTCTTAACCTCTGCCACCTTTCTCGGTGCATCCTTGGCTCCCGGTCCGACGTCGTACACGACGACCACGCCCTGCTCGCTGCGCGTGTAGAGAATTCCACGCTTAGAATCCACCACAACTTGCTTCAATGCGTCCGATCCCTTCAATCGCAACACCGACGGCAAAAGGGACGACAAGTTTTGGCTGTGTCGAACCTTTTTGCATCGCTTGCTGTGCCACGTATCGCTCTGCGCGTACACCAACTCGTACAGAGCCTCATCGGCGCCCGCTAAGAAGATACGCCCTTCTGGAGTGGAAGTGATGTCATTCATGATCGTCGCGTCCGTCGGACACGAGTACTGCAACGGATGAAGTGTCAACTCGCGCCCGCCATCCTCCAGGCACACGCCGACCATGACGAGCTCCACCGTCGTCGCCACGACGAGCACGTACGAAATCGCCTCCAGAAACACCCCAGTCTTTGGCTTTACCAAGCCGACCGCGACGATCGCTTGTTCTTCTCCGCTGTACTCCACCGGCACGTCGTCCGCGACGTCTAAACGCCAAAGGAACAAAGAGTTGTCCACGCTTGCCCACGCGCGAGAGATTTCCGGCAACACGCCGCAAAAGCACACCGATTGCCGCGTGTTGTACCGCTCCAAAACCACCGCGGGCAGTTCCTCCGTCTTCAAATCCACCACATCGTTCGGCCAACCCGCGTTCTGAAACGAATACGCCTCCCTCGGCGCCTCTCTCAACAACTCCACC
>VIBB01000058.1:0-12603 GCA_009618215.1 Ostreococcus sp. SAG10 | reverse complement strand
GCAAATGATAATAAAGATGATGCATTGAAAAATTTAAATGCGGTATTGAATAGCTCGGATTTTGATATGCAATGCGATGAAGGTTATCGTTTACAAGAAAAAGCTATTTATGAAATTGGAAATATTTTTGCTACACGTAAAGATGGTGAAGCGTTAGTTAAATTAATGAAAGATATACGTCCATTTTTTTCAAAAATACCTAAAGCACGTACGGCAAAAATAGTACGTACTTTGATGGATTTAGTAGCAAAAGTGCCAGATAGTGTCGAATTGCAATTGAGTGTATGTAAAGAATGCGTTGCATGGTGCTTGCAAGAGAAACGAACGTTTTTACGCCAACGTTTAGAAACAAGGTTGGTACGTTTGCAATTACAAGAAAAAAAATATGTAGATGCATTAAAAAAAATTCAAGAGTTAGTATTGGAAGTTAAAAAATTGGATGATAAGCCATTGTTAGTTGAAATACACGTGACGGAAGCACAAGTTCATCATGTTTTAAGCAATATCCCAAAAGCTAAAGCAGCGCTTACTGCAGCGCGTACAAATGCAAATGCTATTTACGTCGCTCCAGAAACACAAGCAGAAATCGATATGATTGGTGGTACGATTAATGCAGATGAGAAAGATTATACTACTGCATATTCATATTTCTTTGAAGCATTTGAAGCATTTGATGGTGTGAAAGGTGGGGATCCACGTGCCGTTGAATGTTTTAAATACATGTTGTTGTGTAAAATCATGAGTGGAGATACGCATGATGTTAGCGCATTGATTGGTGGAAAACATGGTATTAAATACAATGGCGTAAGTTTAAATGCATTAAAAGCCATTTCTGATTCATATAAAAAACGTTCATTGGAAGATTATGAAAAAACATTGGATACGTTTAAAGAAGAATTAGAAAATGATATGATGATATCCAGGCATTTAAAAGATTTAAGCGAACGTTTGTTGGAACAAAATTTAGTACGTATCATCGAACCATATAGCCGTGTTGAAATTTCCTATGTTGCTGAACAAATTAAATTGCCATTGGTCAAAGTTGAATCGAAAATGAGTCAAATGATTTTAGATGGTAAATTTAGTGGTATTTTAGACCAAGGTAAAGGTCATTTATTAGTATTTGATGATAATTCCAGTGATAAAACATATGCACATTCTTTAAAAACGATTAAAAAAATGGATGAAGTTGTTGAAAGTTTATTTACACGTGCGAAACAAATACAGACAGCATAGGCATATATATATATATCTATGATGTTGTTGTGTTGGTATATATTACGTTCGTAGTACATGATGCACAAATGTATTGTGTATATAAAAATTATATATGAAAATGTTTTTATTGACAGACCGACAAGAAGCGAGGATAAAAAGTTTTGAATATTATATTATCCTATATAAATATAATAGTCTTTTAAGTATAGAACGTCTTTCATATAACTAATCTTAAAAACAACGTGGATATGTTGATTGGTGTGAGTAAGAGAGATCCATGTACAAATTCTTAAATGAGAGCGGGGGGAGAGAAATATATAACTGAGAAAAGAGTATATATATTGTTCAATATATATATATATAATACTTTAATTTCTTTTTAATCCTTTTTACGAATCCATTCACCAGTTTTCTTAAATGGTAATTGAATACCATCCAATAAAAACTTTGGTTTATGTGTTTTACTTTTTTCTTCTATAAGGACTGAACGTTCATCTGCTGGCTTTCCTTGTGCTTGTGCAGTTAACTGATTTGGTGTTGCTTGTGCTAACATACCATTTGTATGTTCCGCATATGCACTACCGGGCATACCAGATTTTGGATATGCACGGGATGGATAATTCGCCTGCGTTGCTGGCGCGGAGCCTCTTAATTGACTGTTCATACTAATAAATGAACTACCTGGCTCTTGGGATGGTGCGTTGTTTTCTTGTAAAATAGAACTTTTTGCATTATTTGTATATTGTTTTATTGCATATGGCAATAATGGATTACTAACTTTAGGTGCTAACGATGCCAATGCATGTGGGAAACGGAAATGATAATCCGCTGGGCACATGGTTTCTTTTTGCTCGTCGTAGATATTTGGCAACCTACCACAGATAACATGCGCTGGGCATGGTTTGACCGTTTGCCAACCTCTGTATGGGTCATATTGATAACAACCATAACTAATTAAATGCATAACATCATGTGCATATGCTAACATACTTTGTACAACTTGTGAACAGGAACTATATGAAAAAGTTTTAGTCGTACCACCACATGTTGGCAACGCGCCGTATTGCACTTGGTGCACACTATAAATACACAGTTCACAGAAACCATGTTCACCAGACCATGTTGATTTTGCACTTGTCTTTGCCATCGTTTGTAAAAAAGAGGTAGATTCTACTTGTGCTTGTTTAAATAATTCATCATGTTTAATGATTTTCGTTGGTGTTTTCCTATCCTTATTATTCAACAACGTCGATTTACTTGCTATTGTTGTTTGGATAACTAATCCTAAACATATTATCACTGTTGCAATCTTCATCATGTATGTTGTTTTGAAGATATTATTCTTATATATATATATATGTATATATGTTTACGTTCTATCTATCTTTCACGCTGTTTTTCATATATATATTTGCTATTTTTATGAGTTTTCCCCTCTTTTTATTGGAAAGATTGTCTCAAAATCACTTTCATCTTTCATCGAATAGCAAATAGTTTGTATACTTTCAAGTATAAATAACAGGGACATGGAGTGGCGTTTAGTCAGGTTAGTATTAGGGTTGGTAAAACGGAAATCAAAACCTGATTGGTATTCTAACCTCATTACAAGTACAATAAATGAACATTTGATAGGAGACGAGACAAGTTTCGATTCTATCAAATGAAGTCTTAACTGTTGTACCAACAGATATTTGAATTTAGTATGGAAATAGTATTACAAACAACTGTTAAACTTCTCATCACACATTGTATAGAAAAATACTAAATGATGAATAGAAAGACGTGATAGATCGATGATACATATGTAGATATATATATGTGATCGAATATTATATTGTAAATTTATTAGGAAGACAAATACTAGCAAAAGATGGCAGGTAAACAAACAAATGAGGTGGAGGTAGTAATGAAAAAATTGTTGGAGAACGATGGTGTGAAACAATATTTAATTTGTAATTCAGATGGTATAGCTATAAAAGCACACAATATGGACCAACAAAAAGCAGTACAATACTGCGCGTTAGTGAATGGTTTAGTCCAAAAGTCGCAAGCTGCGCTTAGTACATTGTTAGATCCAAGTGAAAATACAGCAGAATATTTAAGATTGCGAACAAAGAAACGTGAAATTATTATTGCACCAGGTAAAGATTATACACTCGTTGTTGTACAAGAAAATGTTGTTAAAGTCGACCCAAAAGCAGCTGAGAATAAATCGGAATAAGTTAGCGCTGATTTTTTTTATTAAATATATAATAATAATATACATATTATCATGTGCGCAAAAAGGAATAAAAGGAATACGATACTAATGTCTATTTATATGGTAGTGTTTGCTATATAAAATGCTCTTTGGGTGTATGTATGCATATGTACATGTGTATATATATAATTTCTTCAGCTTTTGTTCAATATAAGGCAAAGAATTAGAAACATCCCTAAAAATATTTAGCGTGTAAAAAAAGATGAAAAAAGTGAAATTTTATTACGCAAGAATAAATAATTTCGTGTCTTGTTTTGTGTACTTTTTTAAAACTTTTGTGCTTTAAATGTATATATATATATATTATTATTATTATATAAAATATTTGTTACCAGGAGTTTTATGTGTTTTCGGTACGACTTCGTACATAATACGAACTCGTATATACGCGTATTTTTAAGACTCTCAACATTTTCAACAGACACCTTTTAAAAATTGTCTTTTTTTTTAACTTTATATATTCGAACTATCCAATGTTCGGTAGTAAACACTTCTTCGAAATATTTCAATTTAAATTTCTTACGTCCAATTTCTATTCCACGTACACGATCATAACCAGTTGGTTTTCCAACATTAGTAGTTATTTTACCAAAATCAAAATATGTTAATTTATAAATCAAACTATTTAATAATTTTGCTGCACCTTGTTTACCAACATTATAACGCCTACGACCGACGTAATATTCTTTCGGATCAACTAATGTTGGATATGCATCTTTTGCTATCCGTACCATCCATGATATTTTATTCATATCATCTGAACTAAAATCAGTTAAACCACCAAAGACAACCATTACATAATCTACATCTAATTTAAGCATTATTTTATGCGCATGTTCTTCACTAGATACCATTGCCAATGCAACAGTTCCTACATGTTTTTTATTCCATAAATTATTATCAACGATAGAAGTACGATTTGCCATGGAATTGATATAGTATCCATAATCCCACCATCCTAAAACTTTTGCATCTTCTTTTGTATTTTTTCGCATCCAACTAAATGCTTCACGATAATCATCAAAAATAACCGGTGTCCCATCATTTTTCTTTGCCGACATAATTAAAGATGGTGTAGAATATTGTTCATATGCAACCCATATACTATGCCATGTAAAAAAAATCAATAAACTTGCGACAATGATGACTATGAAGAAACCAATTTCTGTTTGATACGTCAATTTATTTTTATCTTCCGTTTTACTTAATTTTTTTGCTTTTGAAACACTTGCAGCTTTTGGTGTTGATGATGGTAACTTGCTTGGAGATATCGATGTAGCATTTATTTTCTTTTCATTTTTATTATTATTATTATTATTATTACTAACCACTACACGTATTTTTTGTCGTCTTAAACTAATAAATGCTTTATTCAATGTCTCTGTAATTGATATTGCACCAATAATACATGCTATTGGAGTAAATATCAATATCAATCGTATCATTGCAGCAGAAAAATACAACCCAACGACACCATATAGAATTAAAAAGACTTTGCCATCCGTTAATGGATCTTTAAAACAATGATATATCCCCGATGGAAATAATATTATAATAATATGCAATGCGAAAAAATACGACGACCATGTGGTTGGTTGATGTTCTGATAATGATGCCATGATCATTGAATTGCTTTTCGCATATGTTGGATCTATAAATCCATAAATACGTTCTGACCATTTAATCTGTTGCAAAAAATCATAATTTCTACTTAGGAAAACTATGATTAAAATAGAAATTGACGTAAATAGCATGGTTTTCTTTTTCACAAAATCATCAAAACGTTTTATATTATTCACATGATCATGTACTGGAAGATAATTATTTCTAATAAGAGAATATATTGCATACATTTGCAACATTACAAAAGTTACAATTGGTAAAAAAAATTCAACCTTTAAACTAGGGCGAAAACCAATAAATGGCACATGCATGGACATTATCGTACTAGTTATAAAGAAAATGCCATAACATGCATGTAACCTTATGCTGTAAAACCCAGTACATATTAAAATACATACATGCAATGGAATTAAATTTGCAACAAATATATATATTCCATGCGTAGAAGATAGGCAATAATATACTACTGCACAAAATATAGATAACAACATGTTGCCATTATTATTATTCAAAGCTTTCAACCATAAATAACATGTAGTAACAAAGAAAAACATACCTAATGCCTCGTTATCATATGATCTGTAGATGGAGATAATGATTGTAGATGGAGATAATGATTGTGTGTGTGTGTGTGTATAATGTTAGTATGTCACTTTCTAATAATAATAATATTGGAGGAACTGGTTAAGAATTATATTATATTATATTATTTTTTTCACTTACCCTGCAATTGTACGATCTACAAAACTAGGCACGATCGCCATAAAAAAAGCAGCAGTTGCTCCAACAAGTTCTACTCGAGTAGATATAGATGATGATTTTATCTTTCCTCTCGTATTCTTATTTTTACTTGTATTGTTACTATTATTAGTAGTAGTACCATTAGTCATGGTTTTATTATTACTACCAGGTTTTCTTAAGGCTTCACATGCTAATAAATATATAACTAAAATGGTATTTGCTGCAATAAATGGTGATATATACACACATATCTTTCTTAAGGTTATATTTATACCGAGCATAGATGATATATTATATATTCTAGCTGTAAAATACATCAACCCAGGGTACACGGTACCACCAATAGCTCTTCCGTGGGGATACCATGATTTATCATCAAACCAATTTAAAAAATCGTCATATCCATGTTTTAACAAAAATTTTGTTGCTCGATAATTAAAATATGGTTCATATTGATGGAATACATCCTCATGTTTTGCAACAGAAAACATACGAATACAAAATGCTAATATATATGCCAACATTAAAATAATATTACGCAATGTATTATTGCTATTATTGTTGTTGCTATGGGGCGGTTGTAATTTTGCCATATTATATTTATATATATATATATATATGTTAAAAATATTTGAACAAGCTTATTTCTTTATCGTCTTCTTATTTGTTATAAAAAGTGTTATTATCCCCTGTTGTTGGATACGGAATATATTTCTTACGACTTTAACTTATTAATTTTATATTTTAATTTGTTGATGATTGATTTTTTTTTTTTTGTTGTTGCAACAACAACAACAACAACAACAATGCCAAAAAAGAATGCCAGGAATGCCTGGAATGCCAATCTGCAACAATTGTATGGGTATAATAGTATATTTATACTTGTTACTATATGAATAAAAATAATTGGTAAATCATCATATTTTGAAAAGTATTAATTTATAATACATTCCTATAGGGGTGCAAAAACCTGGTCCATCGTATTCACCTGCTATAGTGGTATATACACTACATAGCATTATAATGGTATTACTATATTATATTTATTTACTAGGTACATACCATTGGCTACTGTCATTAATTTTATCAGTCCATTTTCGCAATTGGATGCATTTAACATAAATATAGTCAATATCTATATATGACTTTTGGCTACAACACGAAAGTTGCGAAAATCTCCTGCATTCCAATTCTTGGTTCTTGCCGTGAATCACCTCGTACTTCTCGCTATACTAAATACTTGTAATATATCTATCAAACATTTACAATGGTATGTCTATCTTGTATGCTATATATATTGTATATATAGCATGTGAATACGATGGACCAGGTTTTTGCACCCCTAGAGGAATGCAATGTGCTAATGCTATGTTAATGTCCCTTTCCTTTTCCCAGCAACTTTTCCAGAAAAGACTTACTGGTAAAGTTAGACTTCTGGCTATATACTGTTGAAAGTGCAAAGTGCAAAGTAACCCAGTAGTCCAACACAACACCAGAACACAAACAACAAACACCACTGTAAAACAACAAACTAACACAACTTTAAAACAACGACGACGAAAAAAAATGGCAAAAGTTAATGATGCTCTTGAAAAGCATGTTATTGAACAAACAACAACGACGACAACAAGAAAAATGGCAAAAGTAAATGAAAACTCTGTTATTGATCCATTTTCGATAGAAAGTGACAATAATGTTACTGTAAAAAATGATGAGGATGATAAGGATATGCTCTGGAAATTTCAAGATGGTATTCCATGGGATAAAGTTTGGAAGTTGAATTTTAAAACTACAAATATAGATATCAAAGGACGGGATATTAGCAATGGTTTTGATAATATTGGTATCTTTTGTATTCGGCAAATTAAAAAAGGTGAACGTATATTACATTACGGCTGGAATCAATTAAATGAAGACAAGAACTTTTGGAAATTAAAAAAAGAAGTCTTGAAAGAAGTAGCCACCGATGCACAAATACATCATTTGCAGCGAAGGTATTACTCTGATGAAACATATCAAGTTTGTCCCAGCCAATATACTGATGGTGGATTAAAAATAGAATATTTACAATACATCAATGGTTCATCAGAAATGAGTTTAATAAATTGCATTTTAAAAAATGGTAAAATATTTGCAAGTAGGGATATTGAAGTTGGGCAAGAAATATTAATATCAAAAGCACAATTACATATTTGTAAACCAGGAAATACAACAAAGACACTTACCATGTCAGATGATTTCATAGATACTGACAGAGCGGATGGATATCCACATCTCCAGCAATTGTTCAAAAACGATATGCCAGGTATAACATTGATGAAATTAGATAAATCGAATATACAAGGTGTTGGTGTATTTGCATTTTGTGATTTGAAAAAAAATGATAATTTAGTTTTCAGTTTATCTACATTCATGGGTGCCCAGCATGCGGAAAGAAAAATCAGCAGTGCCACGTTACAACAAATGAAAGAATGTGGTTTCCCAAGTGATGTTATTGATGTTATTTTTCGTCGTTACATGTTCACAATATCTGGGAACATCCCTTCTTTTCAACTACCTGGAAAAGGTCTTAATTTGAATTTATTTACGCATTTTCTAAATTACAGCCCCACTCCAAATTTAGAATTTGACATGATGGCAACTATGAGACAACAAATGGGTGGTAATAACCAAGTCAAATTGGTAGGAGCTACCTCGTTTCAAAAGGTAATAGTTAAAAAAATTACTAAAGGTACTGAATTTTTTGAAAATTATGTGCCAATCAGTCTACGCAGCAATCCATCACCTAGTGACATGTATTATTTAGACGTCACTGTCAATCAAACAAGACCTTGTCCAATTCGTGCTACATGTTGGACTTGTGGCAAAAATAAAAATGTTGATATTAAGACGTGTGTACGCTGCAAAGTCGCAAGGTATTGCAGTAAAAAATGCCAACTGAAAAATTGGAAAACAAGCCACAAGCATGTTTGTAAAAAGTGGGTGAAACGCAATACATGTGTGCATAGAAGAGAGAGTGAAAATAGAAAATAGTAGCATTTTTTTACGTCGTAATATTTACAATTATGATAGTTAAAAATATAATTTATCATAAGAGAATTATTTCTTATATTTTATAATTTAAAATAAATATCAGAGTATAATCAATATCATACGAGTCGGTACATGACACTCTCTAAACTCGTTGTGGACGTTGCGTTTTTGGATTTTTAAAGATTTCTTTTGCTTCATCAATCAATTCTGGTTTTAAAAACAAATCTAATGTAGTCATTGCCATAATTTTGCCACAAACCCTTGCTTTTTCAAATGCTTCTTTCTTACCACAAAATTCAGTAAATCCAGCTGTATGATTACCTTCCCCTCTTCTACAAGGTATACGAAACATTGGATGAATTGATGGAACTTCAAAACTTATATTACCCATATCAGTAGATCCAGATGAAGTTGATTGTTCAACTGATTTTGGAAAATATGTAATACCATGATCTCTTGCATTTTCACGATATAATTCAGCTAATACAGTATTTGTATTTAATTCTCGATATGGTTGTTCTACAATACCTTGTGCATTTGGTGGATTACCATGTTTAAATTCACAACCAGTAGCAATACCAGCACCTTCACCACATGCAATGACTTTTTGCTTTAATTCTTCTGTTTCTGGCATAGTTGGTGCGCGTACGTAAAAGACCGCTTTTGTATAATTTGGTATGATGTTTGGTTTGATACCACCTTCAGCTATTATACCATGCACACGCCAGCTTTCACGAAATTGTTGTCGTGCTAAACCAATATTATTAAAACATTGTATGACTGCATCAAGTGCATTCACACCTTGATATGGTGCACCAGCTGCATGTGCATTTTTTCCAAACCATTCGAATACAATGCGTTCAATGGAAGGCATTGCAGCATATAAAATATCAGCTGGAGAAGGATGTACCATCATAGCACAATCAACATCTTTCAAAGCCCCACGATTAATTAATTCAATTTTTCCACCACCACCTTCTTCTGCTGGTGTACCTAAAATGCGGACAGTACCGACACCATTTTGATTAAGTGCAGCTTGTAATCCAAGTGCAGCAGCCATAGATGAAGATGCAATTAAATTATGCCCACAAGCATGACCAATATCGGGTAACGCATCATATTCACAACAAATTGCTACAATAGGTTTTTCACCAGTACCACATTCAGCTACAAATGCTGTTTCAAGCCCACCCCATTTCGTTTCAACTTTGAAATTTCTTTCTTTTAAAAAATTAGTAATAACCTCATGTGCGTAATGTTCTTCATAATTCAATTCAGGATGTTCATGTATCTGTTTTGATAAAATATCAATATCTGTTTGATTTTTATCAATAGCATTTACTGCAATATTACGTAAATTATTAGCTACTTCATTTCTTTGTAAATTCATATATTCAATAGGTTTTTGAAGTGCTTTATGTATTTTCTCTTTTTCTTCATCATCAAAGTTAGAAGAAGAAGACGATGATGATCCTGATACAGTATTTTGTGACAATAACCATGCTTTTGATACACCCGTTTTTGCTCCATTATTATTAGCAAGTGTTTTAATTTCACAACAATCACAAATACGTTTAGCATCACCATAATATATAATTTCTTTCGCAGCATCAGTTAAATGTATACTAGTTTTTGAAAATGGTCTAAATTTATTATCACCACTGAACATCAAATTCGCCATGGTTTTATATGTTTTTATAGTATAAGTAGTGCGTCGTACGCAGTAATAATGATTATATATAAATAAATTAATACTTCGTATAAATGAATTAATAAAATATATGAACCCACCGTTCGTATGTTTTTATAGTATAAGTAGTGCGTCGTACGCAGTAATTAATAATGATTATATATAAATAAATTAATAATTCGTATACATGAATTAATAAAATATATGTTTTTGTATGTGTACATGTATGTTTGTATGTGTAAATAATGTAAATTTATTTCCTATTTATATTATTGAAGTATATATTGATATCTGGTTAGACATGCAAACTGGTTAAGGTGAATAACAAATAACACTACACAGTATCGCAAAAAAGAAGTAGAAGCTTCTCTCTGATATAAAAACAAGAAAATTGTAGTATTTTTACACATTAATATATATTATATAGCGCGCCCGCACACACACAACGATGGATTTATACACGATCGATATAGGTTTTCTTCAATTTTGCTATTTGTTTCCCTTCTTCATATTACTATATGAAAATGCTAAATGAAATTCGTTGATATACACACACATATATGCACACTTATATATATATATATATGGACACACATCATATACTATATATCCCATTCCTTTTTCAAACTACTTTTTTTTTCTTTTTTTTTTAAATATATATCATATATATATAATCATTTATCTACCTCCACGGCCTCGCATTTTTCTCATGCCTGGCATACCAGCACCCATGCCTCTTCCACCCATTGCTTTACTCATCTTTTTACCTTGGTTGCCATATTGTTTTGCAGCTTGCATTTGCGATTGTTCACTTTGTGGATTACGCACGGTTTGATCGACTGACATGATTAAACATGCTGCTTCCGTAGCAGCCATAATGGAGTTGATTTTACTATCAACTGGTTCCCATACATTTGATACCATAGTATCGCAAATATCATTGTTGTTAATATCAACACCAAACCAACGCCCGTTTGGATCGGTGAAATGTTTTTGACGCAATTTATTCAAAATATCAGTTGGGTCAATACCAGCATTGTCGCTCAATTGTCTTGGAATTACTTCAAATGCTTTTGCATAGGTTTTAATGATCAATTGTTGTTTGCCTTCAATGTCCATTGCGTAATTTCTTAAATGAACCATAACTTCCATTTCTGATGCACCACCACCAGCTACAATTTTAGTACTTTGTGCAGCACGTTTTACAATATTCAAAGCATCCCAAATAGAACGTTGGGATTCTTCTAAGAATTGCTGTGCACCACCACGTAATAAAATGGTCGCCGTTTTCTTTACTGGGCATTGCATGAAGAAATTGTATCGTTCGTTACCAACTTGTTTCTCCTCGAATACGCCGCAAGTACCTAAAATTTTCTCGTTTAAATCTTCCATGGATGTTTGCACCGTTGCACCGGTTCCAATACATACACGTTTTAAATCATGAAAATCTACACGTCCAGCACAAAATAAACCACGATCAGCAAAATATTGTGTTGCTAAATCACCAATTGGCAATTTAGAAAGCACGACATTTGCGCCTGATTTCACACATTGGTCTAATTTGTCATAAATAATTTTCCATTCCGCGTCTACAATGGATTGGTATTTTTCTGGATCATCAATACGAATTTCTGCATTTTCTTTTTCACTTTTCAATTCAAGTTCTACATTTAAACATAAAATCTTTGGATTTGTAAATTTTTTTGTTTGTTGCTCAAAACCAGCGTATGCAAATGTTTTTTTAAATGCAATACCATGGACCAATTCACTTTCCGTTACACTACCACCAGCAACTTTTTTAATTCCAATTAACTTCAAATCCATGTCATCATCTGCTAAGGAGTTGACAGCTTCCACGCACATAGGTGCGAAAAAATCTTTGTTTCTACAAATTAATTTCGAATTTAAAGCAGTACCAGCACATTTTTCCAATAAGTTATTACGTGCTTCGGTATCCGCTGCATCTACACCAACTGCAATGCTGCGCAATTTTTTCACTGCCATCAATGACGCTTCCCTAAAGATCGGAAGAGCACAC
>VIBB01000057.1:0-12840 GCA_009618215.1 Ostreococcus sp. SAG10 | reverse complement strand
CGAGAGTGCGCGCGCAACGCGCGTGGAATACGGAACAGGTGCAGGAGGGGAAGGCGCACAGAGCGCTGTTAGATCCGTCGATGTATGCGTTGGGGTGTAGGTTTAGGGCGAACGCGATGGAGAACGTGGCGGTGAAAGCGGTCGGGGAACTCGGGAGCGTGCGAGGCGTGACGAGAGCGGCGCAGAGACGTCTGGGAGCGGTGAGAGGGCGAGAGGGGAAGGAGTCGGAGGAGGAGGAATTGAATCCGAGAGTGCGAGTGACGATGCAGACGAAGATTCCATCGCACGTCGTGAGCGTGGATTTGTCGCACAACGAGAGGTTTAAGACGAATGAGAGCTACGTCGACGGACCGACGACGGCGTCGGTGAGTCTGGCGTCGAGAGGACGGGGAGATTTGAATTACAGAGTCTCCGCGCGCAAGTGGATGGGGAAAAATCTCGGATCGTTCGGCGTGAAAGACGGAGAGCAGAAAGAGATCCAGGCGGGGGCGTCGTATGAAAAGCAAGCCGTGCTGTGGAGGGGGCGACGACGACGTAAAGCGGATTCTTCGAGCGCGGTGAGCGGGTACGCGGCGCTGCCGCAAGTGCCGATTCTCGCGGTGGGAGGCGTCTACGGGACGGTGATGAGGAAAAGTTTGGACGACGAAGACGAAGAAATGCAACTGCAAAATTTCGGGTCACTGTCTGTGCACGCGCAGGTGGGATCGTTCGCGCGTCCTCTGTTCGATTACACGTCCATCAACGTGCGCGTGGACGCCGGAGGTATGGGCGCGCCGAACAAGCCGCTCGCCGCGGAGACGCAAAAACCGATGTCGTTGACCGATCGACTCATCACCATGGATGGCCGAATAAAATCGACTCCGTCCTCGGTGACAGTCTCCGTCGGTCAACAGCTTCTCGGCCCGTTAAGATTCCGCACGGAGGTGCGCGCGAGCGGCGCGCAAGCGCTCTCGGCGACGCGCGCGGGACTCAGCGCGCTCAAGGAGCGCAAGCCCATGAACGAAGTTCGCGACTCTTTCAAAAAGCACATCACTTCTCCGGAGATTATTTATGGATTAGACTGTACGCTCCCGCCGACGATCGGCAGCGCTCGCGTCGTTGGGTGGTACAACGCGACGAGACAAGAGGCGTTCGTGGAGCTCCGACTCTTCGATTTGTAATGCACATATTTTTGCAGCGCTACACCTAATCTATCCTATCGTCGCGCGTCTTCGTCCTGCATGAGCGTTTCCAGAGCCTTCATAAACTCTGGGACTCCCGTCCCCTCTTTCGCGCTTATGGGGAGAATCGACACGGGTTGCTTGCCGATGGTGTCCTCGTCGAGCGCTTTGATGGCGTCGGTGAGTTCCTCCGTGCGCAGCGCCGCCCACTCGAGATCCATCTTGTTCAAGACGAGTATATGCGGTCGTTCGACGTACTCAGGGTTGTACAGCTTTAATTCTCGGCGCACGACCACGTAATCGTTCACGGGATCCTGCCCGGAGGCGTCGATGACGCACACCATGGATCGCGTTCGGCGCAAGTGACGCAAAAACGCCCGCCCGAGACCCAAGCCTTTGTGCGCGCCCTCAATCAATCCTGGCAAATCAGCCATGACAGTGGAGGACTCACCGGACGGCGCGAGGTCGTCCTCGCTCTTGATCACCCCAAGATTCGGCATGAGCGTGGTGAAGGCGTAGTTGGCAATTTCCGGAGACGCGCGCGTCACAGCCTTCAACAGAGACGATTTGCCGACGTTTGGCAGACCGACGAGACCGCAATCGGCGACCACGCGCATGAGTAACTCAATCGAAAGTTCTTCCCCGGGCTCACCCGACGTAGACACGAGCGAGGCGTCGTCGATGGCGATGTCAGACGCCTCGAACTCGTCCCCCGTGCCGTTGCGCTGCCGACGCTTAATTTGGCGTTGCTGCCGCCGCGCCGCCAACCCACCGCCACCGCCCTCGGCGACGAGCAGCGTCTGTCCGTGCTTGGTCATATCACCCAACAACTCACCCGTGCGTTTACGTCTTACCACCGTTCCCGGCGGCACCGGAATGTACATGTGGTCTTGGTCCGGCGCCACGCGATGGCGCTCGCGCCCTCCCGCCGCGTGTTCCGCCGCGCTTCCGTGATACCCCTTCTTCGCTCGCCACGTCTTCCGTTCGTGAAGATGCAACAGCGAATCACACTTCCGATCGACTCGCAGGTACACGTTCCCCCCCCCCCCCCCGTCCGCCGGTTCCGCCGCCGGTAATTCAATGTACTTTTTCAGGTTACGTCCCCACTGATACTTGAAGTTTTTCACAACCTTTGGCTTGGCCGTCCCCGTCCACGACTCCCCGTCCCCGCCCTGACCGCCGACGACGATGATTTGCGCCTCGTCGAAGAACAAGTGTCGCTCTCGCGTCGAGATCCCCCCTCGCTCGCCCTCGTCCGCGCCCCTCTTCCCTCCGCTCGGTGGCCTCTTCGACCCCATCCCTCGGCCGCCGCCGCGTCCTCGCGACACACCGCGCTTTCCGCGCCCTCGCCCGCTCGTTTTCCCGCGCCCCCCGCTCGGGGACGCCATGGCGAGAGATCGCATCGCTCGCATCCTCCTCGACGCGACGCGCAGTGGGACGAAAAACCGCCGCGCGCGCGCTCGAAAAAAGAAGAATCGACCGACCGACCGACCGACCGACCGACCGACCGACCGACCGACCGACCGAACGTCGTGGAATCAGAGCTGGTTGACGCCGCGCGAAGTAACAAGGTGAGGGCGTTGGCTGACGTCTCGATGATCTGCATCGACTTAACCGACTCATCATATGGATAAAACCGTGGGGTCAGCCTCCCGACTGACCCCGGAAGAATCAATGCGTAAACTATGGGGACGTGATGCGTTAAGAGGGAAGGGTGTCTCGATGAGGGCGTGTTGGTGGTTATGGGACGGGTCGGGTGTCGGGGCGGTTGCGTGTCGTTTCAGCGTCGTTCGTTCGCGCGAGGGGGCTACGTCGTGAGGACTTTTTCGACGAACTCGGCGCCGACGAGGGTGGCGAGCTCTTCGATGACGTCCTCTCGAGAGGGTGGATCGGGGGGGGATAACCAAGACATGGAATCCGGAAGCGCGGCTTCGACGTGCACGGCGTCGGGCTTGAAGGCGACGCCGATCGTGTCGCCTCCGTATTTATCGACAAAGAGAAGGGCGGTGCCACCGAGTCTTTTCTCTGCGTCCTTGATGAAGCACGAGACGGGATCGAAGCCGATCAGCAACGCCTCGCGCGCCTTATCCGGACCCTTGTGAAGAAGCTTTGGGGGCAGTTTGGCGAGCTTGATGCTGCGGGACAGCGTTTCCTCCTCGTCCTCATCCACGACGCTCATCTCGTTTTCAAACTGGGCTCGCATGCGCTTGTACATGCGTTTGCTCGGGAACAGTGCTTGCTTCGGGAACGGAAGCGCGGTGCGTCGAAGCACAAAGGCGGCGTCGAAACCACTCAATGCCGGCTTGAAGAAACGCTCCCAGCACGAGCTCTCAAACATTGAATGGCCTGAAACGCCCTCCAAGACCGCTTGCATCTCTGAAGTCGCGCGCGCTGCGATGGATGTGAGACGTTTCAGAACCACCGCACCAGGTCCAGACTTCGCGAGTTCCGATCCACTCTTATCGTGGGGGGTGACGATGCACATCGCCGGCGCGTCTTTCATCGTTCTGTCCACCGACTCAATTTCTGCACTCGTCACCACGCCCTCAGGGTCTAGGATCAACGGATCGAACCACATGTGAGACGCAATCAAGTTTAAGAATCTTAGAAACGCAACTTCCCGCGACATCGGCGGTAACGAAGCCCCTGGGTTGATGAACAACAATGCGCTGATGGCCTCTATCATCTCATCGGAAACATGCGGAGAAAACATGTGCGATGATACCCATCTAGTGATGAGCTGTGTGGACACACCATACATAGGAAATCTCGCCGCAATTGATGCAATTAATCCAGCGTGTGCGGCTCGCGCTAAGAGTTTTTCCTCGGTCGCCTTGACATGCGGACCACCGGCGGACGCACTCACGTGCACGCGAAACGCATACCCTTCAAACAAGATATCCACCGCTTCCTCAGCGATGATGCTCGGCATCGCATAGCTCTTTCGGAGCGATTCAGCTAGTTGAACAGCCATCATCGATCGAGTTTTATCGATCGCGACGGGGTCCTCAGGCCAACGGCCGCTACCTTCAAGCGACACCATGATGTCGAGCGTCTTCGGACACACCGGGATTTCGTCGTCATTCTTTCCTAATCCGACGCCCGCACCATGCGCCAAGGGGTGTGCCGTGGGAGGAGCGGGATCGGTACCGCGAAACGCCCCGCTCAGGGGCTGGACGTTGTGAACTTTCAGAGGCATCTCTTTCAAGTCTTTCATGCGCTTTGCCAAGCGATCCAACGTTTGGAGCAGAGTGGCCGGAGAGGCACCCTCACTCGAAGACGTGATCTTGCTGAGAGGTTCATCAAAGAGCTTGGAGCTCCACTCGATTTCATCAATATCGCGAATATTCTGCTTCAAGGCAGTTTCAGCGACGATGGCTGAAATGTGGTGGCGTTCCGACGGCGCAACAAAGTCCCACACGACGGATTCGCATATCCGTCCATCTTTGAAGCGTCGAAGCTCAGACTTTTCGCCCCAAAATGTGCGGAATTCTTTTGCTTCTTTATCATTGGCAGAGCTAGGGCCAATGTCGACCAAACGCATCGCATTTTCTGCATCCAAGACGATGCCGATCCAAAGCTTACACATCGAACTTCCCACCGAGTCAACGCTTGAGCTGGGCACCTCGTGTACACGAACTAGTTTCGAACGATCACTCAGCGCACGCGTGACTACTTGCGCGGCTTTACGCTCCACGGCGCGATGCGCATTCAAATCTTGCTCCGACTCCATTTCTGAAACGCCCACGTCAACATGCAAATGCACGTCGTAACGAACTGCGGCTGGACATTGTCCAAGAAGAACGCTGCTAAAAATCGATTGACCCGATTTCTTCAATTCTAAAGTCGAAACTGTCGCTTCATGAATGAGTTCGTCCACTGCGCTCTGTGATATTCTAGACATGATGTTGACGTGACCACACGGACCGATGAAAACATTCTTGAAGGCCCGCTGCCATTCGCTCGCCTCCTCCGGCTTACCGCTCGCGTATAATCCCTTCTTAAAAAAGCCCGGCTTGGCGAGAGCCGCGAGAGCTGCGCGGAACATTTGATTCGTATCCATACTGATGCTTAATTGTCCCCCACGCTCTAACATGTACGCAAAAAGCATTGATATGAAAAATCCATTGATACCATCCGGCGCGTCCATCATGCGTCGCCCTTGAGCCCATCGCTTAAAGAGCACGACAGCGCCGCCCAGACTCTTCGCTTTGGATGATGCGGAGGCGAAATACTCCGCGTGAACATCCGCATACATATCCTCTGCGATGGATTGGTTGTAATGTGGACTCGGCACCCGTTCGCCGCTTTTTGTTTCTAAGCTACGCAAGTTCGCTCTACTGGGTAACAGTCTCACCGATGCAAACTTTTCAGAATCAACCGTCAGAAAAATACGAAACGATTTCTTATCTTGTTTTTCCCCAAAGCGCACCGAAATGTACGGCTTTCTCGGATCATTGTGATGATCGCCGATTTCGCACGACCACTTTGACGACTTTGACAACTTTTTGTGCAAAACGTCGAGATAAATCGCTCTCTTGAAGTGGTATCTATGATCTAGGTAATCCTTCTCTTGAAAGAACGACCCCGGCATTTCGACCGCGACGTCCATCGCGAGACTTCCATCGCCATTCATCGGCACGTTGAAACAACCGCCCTCGGCGTGACTTCCGATGACGTACACGCGCGCCGGAGGCGTGAACTTCAACGTCTTCCCCACCACCTCATCGCACTCGATCGGAAACCACGACACCGGTTTCGCCTTGATGTCCTTCTCCTTTAAACCTGCAAAGCGCGCGGAATCATTCATCGCATCACACCGTCAGTCTCCGGATGCGACGCGACGACTCGTTCATTCCATTCATTCGCTCGCGCGCCGAGGCTCGAGGCGTCCCCATTCGGTCTCAGTCATATGCTTGTCATTGAGACATCACGAGGATAGTCAGTTCTCAAAGATTAAATTAATGCTTCATCACCGACCGATCGGAAACGCCCCTCCCCGCACCGCGCCTCGTTCGCGCCGCGCCGTCGACTCTTCGCCCTCGCACCTCGCACCGCCGCCTCCACGTCCGCGAGCGTCTCCCGCGCCGCATCCCGCGCTCGCGTCGACGTCGCGCACTCGTTAACGATCTCCCGCGCCAAGGTCTCGTCGTACGACGACCCGGTCTCGCCGCTCATCGCCCGCGCCCTCGCCGACGCGCGTCGATGTGTCGCGCCGCCGGGGCGGGCGGGTTCGATGTTCATCAATTCGACGCCGGGACGCCTCTGGATGAGGCGACAGTCGCGCGCGCGCGGCGGTGGAGGGGCGTCGAAGGCGTCGCGAGCGGTGGAAGAGAGGGATTCTCGCGCGGGGACGGCGGTCGCGAGGTCCACAAAGAGAGAACATCGACGTCAAAGTGTTGGAGCGCGACGACCATGAATCCACTGACGCAGATTAAAAACACACAAAAGGCGACGATGCGCGAGATTGAGAGCGGGATGGGGGAGAGCGCGTCGTGGCACGAGAGGTATAAACACTCCGCGTACGTCTTTGCCGGTGGATTGCCGTTTAACATGACGGAAGGGGACATTCTCGCGGTGTTTTCGCAGTTTGGGGAAATCGTCGACGTCAACCTCGTGCGACACGAGGAGACAGGAAAGAGTCGAGGATTCGCGTTCATTTGTTACGCCGATCAGCGATCGACGGTACTGGCTGTGGATAATTTGAACGGTGGGACGGTGGTGGGACGAACGATCAGGGTGGATCACGTGGATGATTATAGAATGAAAAACGAGGGCGACACGGCGCGAAAAGAGTGGCAGTGCGTCTGCGGATCTGACAACTTCAAATTTCGGGATTCATGCTTTAAATGTGGGACCCCTAGACCGGTGGAGAAGAAGGCACAGCCCGACGCGGAGGATGGAGCTGACGGACCGGTCGAGGGAGCGCCCGAGGTGCGAGATAGCCGAGACGTGGTGGACACCGCTGGACCTCGCAACGCGGATGCGGAGGATGAAGACGCACGCATCATTCGGGAGCTTCAAGCTCGTAAAGCCGCCGCGATCGCCCGTGCTGAGGCTGCTGTCAAAGGATTGCCGGTTTCAAACGATGATGGAGACGAGAGGAGAGGGAGCAAGCGTCATAAGAAGGAGAAGAAAGAGAAGAAAGAGAAGAGGGAAAAACGAAAGTAATATTACCAATTTTATTAACAACTCGCAGAAAGAATTAGTTGAAACTGTAGGTATTATTGTAGTTTCTCAATGGAACTCGCAATCTGGATCGTTCGCTATGTGCAAGACGTGGTTAACGCATATGACGACGGGATCATTTGCCGGCCCACCCTTCATATTAATGATGGTAATTCCACCCGGGGTGAGATTGAACACCTCGCCGTTATCCATGCCCATCGCGCGCGCGATGAACTCTTGGCATAAACTCTTCTCGTGAATGACGAAAGTGGAGCCTTCACCGCGATCGCTCGCACCTTCCTGAGCGAGAACGTCCTCGACCGATTTGACGACTTGCAACTCGAATGGGCATCCGCCTTCGACTTCGCGCGAACAGCGATTGAATAGTTTTTCCGCCATGCGCACCGCGGCGCCATCCGGACCGTGCAGCAGCGCTCCGACGGTCGTGTCTTTCAGCACTTTCATGACACCTGCGGTGATTTTCACCTCTTCCTCAATGCTCGTTGCCTCAGGAATCAAAACAATGGTCTTGGTCTTCTTTTCCCCGAGCGGTATCTCGGGTGTTTGATTGAAAATCTCGAGACTGACACCGCGACCGGTGTTGGGTTCGAAATTTCCATCTATAATCACCTTACTCACGGCGCAGTTACTCTGTAAAAGCCTCCTGAAATAGTGCGGGCCGAATCCCAACGCGCTTCCCAACAGTGCTTGGTTAACCGCGTTGTGCGCCACCACCAACAGCCTCTTGTGACCCTGACGCGTCAGCACGTTCTGCCAAACGTTCGTCGCCCTGTCCCAGAGCTCTCTCACCGGATAGTGCCCATCGATTTCAAAATCTCCCGGTCGTTTCTTCCAATTCATGTACTCTTCACCAAACTTTTCCACGCCCTCCTCTTTTAACAACCCCTCGAACGCGTACAAATCAATCTCTCGCAAATCGAAGACGTCCACGAACGGTTCGCCCGCACCGTCCTCCTCGTTCCTCCTCCTGTTCCCCCACACGATCTCCGCCGTCTCGCTCGCCCGTTTCAACGGCGACCGCAGACACGCGTCGAACGTGTCCAACGCCACCACCTCTCGCGTCAACTTGGCCTGTCCCCTTCCCTTCTCGGTGAGCGTGGACGCGTCCGAGCTCCCTTGAATCCGCCCCTCGGCGTTCCACGTGCTCTGACCGTGTCTCACGAACGTGATCTCCGTCCGTTCCCTTCCTCGCTCGCTCTCATCCGACGCTCGCACCGACTGCGACGTCGAGGATGTAGAAAACGTCGTTACCCATCGCGTGCGCGAGCTCGGACGACGCGCGACACGCGACGCACCCGCGCGAGACGACAACGATGAGGAGGAGGAGGAGGAGGAGGACGCGAACGATCGTACGATCGCTCTCGCCTGCATGATGCGCGCGTCACTGACGTTTGAATGAGTGAACGAACGAATGAACGAATGAACGAACGAGTTAAAGAGCTACAGAACGACCTCGCGGCTGAAAATATGTGTTGCTACAGAGAAATGAGACTACGGATGGATGCGCTAGAGAAAGAGGAAGGGGGAGGCCGGCGCGGTGACGAGCGAGTACAGACGCTTGAAGAGCTCACCGCAGCACGCGACGAAGGTGACGGTGAGGATGACGAGGAGAAAACCGACCCAAGGGGTGGAATCGTCGTCCTGATCGACACCGTGCAGGCCACCGTCGGAATCGAGCGCGCGGCCGCGAGAGCAACACGCCTTGACGAGGGACGGTTTACGCTCTGGAAAACCGTGGGGAAGGGAACTCTCGAAACGCACCGTGCGTTTACCGTTGTTGCGCAACGATCCCGTGGGTGTCAAGATGCCTCTGGGCGACGCCGAGTCGCTCGCTCGGGCGTCCTCGTGCTCGTGCTCGTCCTGCACCTCCACCTCGGTCTTCGACTCGCGCCCTCGCCCTCTGACTGGTAACCATAAATCTTTCGCGCTATCGTTCATCCATTCCTCGCGCGGGTCCTCGTCCTCGTCCTCGTCCTCGTCCTCGTCCTCGCCCTCGCTCGCACGGGACCTTCGTTGTCGTTGTCTGACCGATCGCGCGCCGCTCGCGGTCGCGCGCGCGCGACGATCGGGCGCGACGTCGAGACGATGCGCCGCGGCATCGGCCCACGCTCGAGCGCGTCGTCGACGCGCGCCGACGTCGCTCGCGACGGACATCGCGCGAGACGCGACGCGCGCGTCAGGACGGGTTTGAGCGAGGCGATGCCGTCGGGTTCGGGGAGGTATCCGCGACGCGCGCGCGTCGGACGGTGACGTCCCGATGCGCCCGTTCGAATGATGTCTTGATTTTTGGACGCGGGGCGTTAACCACCGAGGCGAGCGAGCCGGTGGACGCGCGAATGAACGAGCGAACGACCCCTGGCGTGCTGTAATCTATCGATAGTATATTTTAATTGATTCTTTTCTATTTCAAACGGATACGTTCTCATGCCCCTTTGCGGTGCTGTAGAGCGCGCTCATAATTCCTCAGACTCTTTCGCGTATTTCCCAAGTCCGATGGTGTTTTTCGCACGCTTATCCGCTCGTTTAATCGGGAAGGGTGCGCGCCCCTGCTGCGCTTCTACCGGCAACATCATCAAAAAATTTTCACAAAACTCACCCAGCGTTTTCACGTTGAAACTGTCGATGAGCCTTGCCTCCGCGTCGCGCTTCTTCGTGATGGGATCGTACCCCACCATCACGAGCCTGCCTTTCGCGAGGACATCCATGTACTCCTTTTCCTCACCTTCATAAATAGCCGTTTGTAAATACAGTACATCATTCACCGTCGGTGGAACGACATGGATGAGCACCATGAATCCCGCTACGGCTTCCCCAATCTTTTCGAGCGTCTGGTGAATGCGCACGCCGTACTCCTCCGCAAACTCCTTGAGCATGAACACATAAACCTTTGGCATGTCATTTTTCGCGTGCAAATTAGCCCGCTGTACCTCATCCACGGTTCCTCGATTGTCCGGAAACACCGGCCACTTCGCGTAAGGTGGGATGAGGGAGAAGAAGGCGAATCGCACAATGTTTGTCACGTTGCGGTCCATGTCCTTCTTCATCTCCGTGATGTGTTGACTATCCATGTAGTGCGGCGCTGGAATAAAAATCTTCGGTAGTTGATGCTCGGATTTTAAGCGCATCACGCGCCCAAACGTCACGTCGTCGTGACCGTACGCTCGGAAGGTGTGCTCGGCATCGGTGAAGGCGTCAACCGCCGACGCGTGCGCCTTGCCAGACCGAAACAATGCCAACACCGCCAACGTCTCCGTGCGCGAGTCCTCCACGAATTTGAGCAAATCATCTTCGGCATCAAATTCCTCCACAGCTCGCGCGCCAGGTAACTGTTCGTTCACGAAAATAGGTCAGACAGAGCCGAGACACGGGGGACGAGCGGACGACGACATCTTGCCGAGATCGAACGCGTTTTCTGAGCGAGCGCGCCGTCGCGTCCGTACCGAAATCAACGCGCACAGCGCGACACAAAGCGCCACGAGCGAGAGTGCGCGTGAAGACTTCATCGAGAAACTCGTCGATCGCGTCGAACTCTATCGCCAACGACGGCCTTCGCCAGTCTCTTCCGAGGACTGACTCGAGAATTCCACCACTAATCCCACTTGTCTTGGGAAACAGGGAAGCGAAGAAGTGGTGGGACCGACCGAGAGAAATTTCGTGAGGCACCGGAAAGAACGCTCCGACGCCTTCAAATAGGATCGTGATCGAAGGTAACGCCGAGCGCGCGCGCGTACCACGAAATCTTTCGCAACAGCCGTCAGAGTCTGAAAAAATAACAAACAATCGATTTATTAATTATTTCAGAGCTCGCGCTGCATCTCGTTTTGAGGCCGCAATACAGAGTGATATTCCGTAACTGATGTTCACGATGGCACGTGAACGCATGCGTCCGATTTCAAATCGAAATTTGCCTCGGCGACGCGATTTCGCCGTTCATGTCCGCCAGCACCCGTGTACACCAGAAAATTATTGCCGAGACAGCAGGAGAATTATTCGGCCAAATGCCAGTTCTAGCGATTCTACCAATCAGCTACAACGAGATAAGGTGACCTTATCTCTTAGGAGGCGCGTGAGATGCATCAATCATATTCGATGTCGAATCTAACGACACTTGTGAGCACCTTAACGAAATACAAGCAGGAATTAATTATTGTAAAGTGAAAATAATTTTTTCATTAACGCCTGTCGAGATATACGTGGAGATCGTGGACTGGAGTATTCATCGCAACGCGATGACTCTAGATCCTGAAATTTGTCCTAAAATCATTGAATCACGAGCGAGAAATGAAATAAATATCCCAGCGATGAGAATTAATAAACCAATTAAATAAATTAGTCCACTCAAGAAACGCCTGCAACACGGTAAAAACGACGTCAGTCACTGCATTCCGAGGCGCACACTTCACGTAAACTTGCAGACTAATACGCACCTCATCAATCCCATGATAGTGCGCCTTGCCGCGAAAGATTTCGCCGCAGTAATTAATTCGCCGAGGGGTGGTCCTAGAATAATTAAAACTGAGCAGATACCGACCCGCGCATACGATCGAACGATTCGTCGTATATCGGGTAGCACACATAATTTTGTTGGAATTAATTCCTCCTTCGTCGCGTCGTTATTCGCGCGTGCGCTGCCAGGAACGGTCATCATCAGGAAACTCGGATAGTCGTTACCATTTAATGCGCTCACCGTTCCGACTGTGAGCTCCCGAACGCTCACTTGTTCCCCAGTACGCTTCGATTCGTACTCGTGCGTCACCTCACATTGATCGTGATCGTGACCCGAAAGCACTAACGCGGGTTCGATCGCACGGAGTAGTCTCTGTGCGGACTTTTCGGTCAAATAGTCCTGATACATGACTTGCGGAGGCTTGCCTATCATTCGTCCCGGTATGACTGCCGAGTTTCGATTCGGACCACACTTCTGCCCTGGATTCGGTAACGGTATGTGCGTGAGCAAAACTCTGGGTGTTTGCGATTTTTCTTCGCCCAGACCATCTATGAATGCCCAAGTTTCATTCGAGGCCGGTCCGTGACCGTCGAGAACCATGGCGTTGACGCCGACAAAGTCGACGCCTCCCACATGAGCGACAAAGTTACTCCTTCCGTACCACTCTTCGAAGCGCGCGAGCATGCCTGGGTGATATCTCATGACTTCAGCGTACCCAACGTCGTGATTGCCCACCACGGTGAGGTATTTAGAATCCTCTCCGTCCCGCGGCCAACTCAGAGCGGCGTCTACTCGTCGCCGCTGCGCGTGCCACTCCTCCTCGTCCAATCGAGCGCCGTGACCAAACAGATCACCCAAGAAGACCACTTTATCCGGTGAAAATTTCCGTACCGCCGTTCTCAGAGCTCTCTTCACGTACGCGTCGCACACCGCCTCCGCGAACGCCAATCCAGACGACCCTTTCTTCAGGTTCTTGTACGTAAACTCGTCCACCAACTGCGGGTCCGCCACCACCATCACTCGCGTCCCGTCCTTCACCTTGGG
>VIBB01000056.1:0-13022 GCA_009618215.1 Ostreococcus sp. SAG10 | reverse complement strand
GAAACTCGGCGTGCGAGCTCACCGTCTCGCCCCGGGTAGATTTGTGCCGTCCGCGCGCGCGCTGACGCGCGGAGCACGCGCGTAGAGAGTTTCTTTGTCGATGGGCGGAAACACGTAGAAAAAAGGGGAAAACCCTAGGAGGGCTGAAAATTACCTAAATCTGAATCCGCCGATAAATTTTATTTTTTAGGGTTCACACGAAAAACTAACAACGGGAAAAGCCTGTAAGTGTTGCCGAGTGACGGCGGAAGGAAGAGGCTTTACGGTTTAGGTTTGCACGATACACCACGTAAGACTTGGCCATTATCATCGGGCAAGACTCTGGATACAAACCCATAACCGTCTTCCCGTCGCGCGTCCATCCCTAAGGACTGCGCCACGACATTTTTGTCGCGGTTCGCGATAAATTTTATTTTTTAGGGTTCACACGAAAAACTAACAACGGGAACAGCCTGTAAGTTTTGCCGAGTGACGGCGGGAGGAATGGGCATGAAGAAGGAAGAAGAAAAAGGAGCATCAGATTCAACGCGATGAGGTCCTTCCCGAGGACATTTGATCTCAATTTTTTTCTGATAGAAACGTGTGCACACCGTCGCCATCAACATTTTCTTTTGCGATGCTACAGTTGTAACCATCAAACTTTTTCGCGAGTCGCGACTCGAACGCGAGTCGAATCGACGGCGCGGTTCGCACGCGCACGCGGGTCGTTCCGTCTCGTATTTAATAAAGATTAAGCCTATTATCACGTGTGGCGAAAAACAAACAATCCGACGATTCGTCGATTCGTCACGCCACCGCCGCGAGCGCGCCCTGACGAACGAATTCGCACAAGTACCGGCGTAGCGCGCGTTCGAGCGTTGGCGAACGAATCGCGTGGGCGTCGTCGAACGCCACGTCGACGATGTCGTCGACGCGCGTCGCCTCGCCGTCCGCCGCCTCCAACGCGTCCAACGCGGCGTCGACGAGTCCGACGACCTTCTCCTCGCGAACGACGACGCACGTGTCGTCGTCGGCGGCGTCGTCATCGACGTTGTCGACGCCGAACACGCGCGCGTGACACCCGTCGCGCCGGTTTCGAAACGGATGGTACGCGCGATACGGGTCGTCGTGCAAGACGCACACGCCGCCGCGCATCTGAATCGCCACGCGTGTTCGAGCGCCCGTGCGTAACTCGTCCGCGGCGACGTCGCCCGTGCACGAGGCGCTCGAACGCTCCAAGAACGTTTCCGGCGGTGGAAGGCGCTGCATCGTAAACCTCGCGCGCAAAGATTCCATGGCGTGCGCGAGAAACGGCGCGAACGCGTCCTCGTCGAGCGCGAGCGACGCGAACGCGCGAGACACGGCGACGTTGGCGTCGATGTACGCCTCGGACGATCGGTCTCGGGGTAAGTTTTTTCTCGCCCTCGGCGTCGCCCGAACGAACGCGGCGAGCGCGTTCGTCACGGCAATCTCGAGCGCGTCGGCGGGCGCGTTTGATTGATTCGACGACACCGTGGCGTGCACGCTGTGCGTCGTCGCCGAACACTCCGCCTGGTGCACGAATCCACGAGGAAGGTAGAGCACGTCCCCCTCGCGCAAAACATCGTCGAACACGACGCGCAACGTCGCCACCTCGTCCTGCGTGAAATTTCTCGACGACGTCCTCGGACGCGCGTCGTCGGGAAACGGTTCGTACACCCTCCATCTCTTCTCCCCTTCCAGCTGCACCACGAACGCGTCTATGTCGTCGTGATGCGGTGCGAACCCTTGCGACTGTTTCGGCGTCATGTACACGTTGCATCCACACGCGCAATCAAAGTAATTCTCCAAAGCGGCCAAAATCTTCCACGTCTCGTCGTGTCGCGCCTGCGGGTGCAGCAACCGCAGCGAACACTTCTCCTCTCGAAACCTCCGCGCGCACACCTCGGCGTCCGCGATCTCGTCCTCGCGCGCGTCATCACCATCGACGCCGTCACCGTTTGAATTGTGCGTGCGTCGCACGCCGCCCGCGTACGACGTCACGTCCACGTCCACCCCGTACCTCGCCTCGCCGTCGCGCAGCGTCGCCGTCGTCGCCTCGAGCGAAAACCATCCCCTCCCCCGTCTCGCCCTCGCCTCGTTCCCTCGCGCGCACACCACCCGCCTTCCGACGCACTCGCGTTCGAACGTCTCCAACGACATCGGCGCGAGCAACATCGCCAACACCGTCGCCCCGTCGCCGCTCGCCGCCGCCGCCGCCCACGCGTCGTCGTCGTCGTCGTCGTCGTCGTCGTCGTCATCACACGCGCTCGCCTCGTCTCGTCTCGACGCGATCACCGTCTCCCCGACACACGCGTCGTCATCGTCGTCGTCGTCGCGCGCGCTCGCCTCGTCGTCGTCGTCGTCGTCGTGATTCTCTCGGTTCGCGCGCCAACCGTCGCCCCGAACGCGATGATCCTCGTCCCGCGCCTCGTCCGTCCCTCGCGCGCGCTTCCGATCGTCCCGCATATCGCGTCCCTCTCGCGCGCGTCCCTCTCGCGCGCGCGTCGAGCGCCGCGCGTCGATCGGTGACGCGAGGTCATCCCGCGCGTCGCGCGGTCGTCCCGCGCGGCGGTCTGTGTGTGTCCCTCTATGACGAGTCATGACTCGTCGTTTCGTGAAACACCGACCCGCGCGCGAACGGGCGCTTTTCCGGGACTCGACGGCGCGTCGCTCGACTCGCGCTCGATTCGCGCGCGGTCGAGCGCGGTCGAGCGAAATCGTTCGTCGTCGTTCGTTCGTTCGTTCGTTCGAACCGCGTCGTCCCTCTCTCGCGCGCGGCATGTGGTCGAGGTGTTGGCCGTCTCGAGCGCCGGCATCGCGCGCGACGCCGCGCGATGACGAGGCGACGGGCGACGGGACGAGGGAGGGGAAGACAAAGAACGACACCCGCGCGCGGGGTGCGACGCCGAGGGCGCTGACGCGTTCGGACAGCGCGAGAGAGCGCGAGGAGGCGTCGGGGACGGTCGCGAGGTCGTTATCTCGAGCGTCGAGCGCGAGACGCGAGACGCGCGAGGGCGAACGGGGCGAACGGGAGGAGAGGAGGGAGAGAAAGGTGTCGTTCGCGGCGACGATCGAGACGACGATCGATGACGAGGAGGAGGACGAGGACGACGCGAGCGGGGCCGGGGCCGGGGCCGGGGCCGAGCCGGGGCCGGGGCCGGGGACGCGAAGACGCGGCGGCGGCGGCGGAGGCGCGAGGCGCGAGGCGAGGACGCGAGAGACGACGGCGAGGGAGGCGGCGTCGGGGACGCGACCGGTGTGGGCGTCCAAGGCGCCGCCGATACTGAGTCGAGACATATTTCCGGGGGCGTCGGTGGGGTGACGGGAATCGCTCGTCGCTCGCGTTTGTCGTCGTCGACGTCGTCGTCGTACGTTGTAGTATTATCATCGCGCGCGTCGCTCTACTAGTAAACCACCGCTGCGTACGCACTGCCTGTGGCGTCGGTGATCGCGTCGCGGGCCTCTAAAGTCCCTCTCTCTCGCGCGCCGCTCTCGCGCGAACGTCTCGCGCGTCGGCGTCTCGCGCGTCCTCCTCCAGCTCGCGCCAGTGCGGCGATTGACTCGCCCTGAGCCATAAGAAATCGTCCACCTCGCGCCAGAGTCCGTTCTCGACGTCTAATCCGTGTTTCCGAAGGAGTTCATCATCCGCCGACGCGTGCGCGTCCTCGAGGGCGACGCGAGGCGCGAACGCGACGTCTCGCGAATCCTCGACGACGGGTCTCGACGCGACGCGCGCGTGAAACCGCGTGCGTCTGGCGCAGTGCGCGCGAAGTTGACGCGCGGCGACGCAAAACACACTATCGACGATATTCTCCACGTGCGCGCTTCCGGACACCGCGAGCGCGTACACGCGACATCGCTTCAAATCGTACGCTCGAAGCGCGCGACACGCGCCGAAGACGAAGACATCGCAATCCGTCAACCGTTCCAGCGCGTAATCGTCCTCCTCCGTCGCGTCCGTCGCCACGATCGTCTCGTTCGATCGATCCCTGATCCCCGGTCCGTCGTCGTCGACGACCGCCGCCGCCGCCGTCTCTCCCGCCCCCGTCTCCCCCGACGTCGCCGTCTCTCCCACCGCGCCTATCCCCTCCTCCTCCTCCTTCCCCTCACCACCACTCCTCCTCCTCCTCCTCGTCCCTCTCGATTTAAACCGAAACTTCTCCCTCGGTCTCGCGACGTCCGCGCACCGCTCGAACGCCGCCCGAAGCGCGCGCGTCTTCTCTCCCATCACCCTCGACTCGTACGCCGACGCCCGCGCGCTCGCCGCCGCGCACTCTCGATTCAACGTCACCACCCTCGCGTGCGTCTCTCGAAGCTTCTCGTCCCGCGCGCGTCTCTCGTTCGTCTCGCCCGTCGTGGTCATCATCTCGCGCGTCTCGCGCGCCACCGCCGCGGTCGTCGCGTCCAATCGCGCGCACAGCGCGTCGACGCTCTCCTCCTCCGTCTCCTCCGCGCGCGTCGATCGCGTCTCGTTCGGCATCGCGCGAATTCGAGCGCGCGCGTCGACGTCGGTCGTCATCGCGCGCGCGCGTTTGACCGATGGAATGACGACGAGACAGTTGGTTGGGGACAGACGTGGAACGTGAAGATTTCAGACTGATTTCTTTTACTGCGCATCGACGGCGTCTCGGTCGATGGCGCTTCGAATGAAGGCGCGAAGACGATCGAACCACGCGCCCGCGCGTCGAATCTCGCGTTCGAGGGCGCGGAGACGACGGGCGAGGACGTCTTCGCGGTCGGCGTCTCGGTGGTCTTCGCGGTGGGCGTCGAGGCGGGACGCGGAGACGCGGAGACGCGCGAGAGAGGCGCGGAGAGGCTCGACGTCGGTTGGAGCGGCGATGGTGGTGGCGACGTGGTTGAGATCGGAGGCGGCGGTCTCGAGACACTCGTCGAGGTGAGCGTGAGCGTCGGTGATCTCGCCGCGGAGCGCGCGGAGGCGAGACGCGCGCGAGAGGTCGCGCGCCGAGTCGACGGCGAGGGATCTGTCGTGAGACGCACGGACGAAGGCATCGCCTCGCGCGGAAGCCTCACGACGGTCGAGCTCGGATTTTGCCTCGGCGACGTACGCGAGCTGTGCGTCGAGAAGTTCCATCTTTGATTCGCGCTCGTCGGCGGCGCCGGCGGCGGCGCGAGACGCGCGAACCGTCGAGGCGACGATGGAGGAGACGCGCTCGATGGCAGCCGCGCTCTCTTTTTCGCGCTTTTCGCACGCGTCGTTGATTGCACGCGCGGCCTCGGCGGTCGCGAGCGCCGCCTCGAGGTGCGCGCGAGCGACGCTTCGAATGCGCTCCGCCTCGGCGAGCGTCGTCGTCGCGCGCGCGTCGTCGTCGTTGCCGCGCGCGTCTCGGTGACTCTCGCTCGCGGCGACGGCGCGCAACTTGTCGTCGATCTCGTCTCGAAGCGCCATCATTCGCGTCGTGTCGCTCTCCAAGCGCTCGAGATCGTCCGAGAGCGCGAATTCGCGCGTGGCGAGTTCGTTTTCTCTGGCGTCCAAGAGGGCGTTGGCTCGAAGCAACGCCGCCATCTTCGTCTCGAGAAGTTCCTCCGCGCGCGCGCGCTCTTCGCGGTGCGCGTCGTCCTCTCGACCGTCGTCGTCATGGTCGTCGTTGCCCGCGCCCGGCGCGAACGGATCGACGTCAAACCTTTGACTCGCCTCTTCCTCGCGGCGGCGGCGCTCGACGTCGGCGTTGGCCAAAGCCGCGTTCGCCGTCGCTTTCGCGCGTTCCAACTCCATCTTCAAATCGACGATCTCGCGCTCGAGCTCGGCAGCGAGTAAGTTTGGAGCTAATTCGTGAAGCTTTTGCTCCAACTTGGCGTTCTCTTCGTTCAGAATCACCTCCGCCTCGGCCGCCGCGCTCAACTGTCGCGCCGCCGCTTCCTCGCGGCGCTCTAATTGTGCCTCCTTTTCGTCGAGCTCGCGTTCGCGTGCGCGCGTCTCCTCGAGCTCCGTCTTCGCGGTCTCGACGAGCGCCATCTGCGCCTCGAACTCGGTACGTTTGGATCGGAACTCTTCAATCTGTGGCTTCCACTCTGCGATCTCCGCCTCTCGCGATTCGGCTTCGCGTCGTCTCGTGTCCAATTCCACCTCTCGCGCGGAGAGATCGCGCGCGCGCGTCTCGTTCTCTCGCGCCATTCGATCGAGAAACTCTTCGTGTTCGCGGAGTTCGCGTTGTTTGTGCTCGTGTGTCTCCTCACGCTCGCGCATCGCCGTCGCGTCTCGGTCGAACGCCGTGACGTTGTCCTCGAGTCGCGCCGCCGTTTCCTCGATCATCTTCTCCTGACGCTCCAAATCCCCTCGCATCGTCTCTACTTCGTCCCACGCGACGGCAATCGCTTCACACTCCTTCGCCGCGATCTCCGCTGCGTCCGCTGTCTCGCGTTCGCGATCGTCCAAGTCGGCGCGGACGCTATCCATGAGTTTGAGCTGTCGCCCCTTTTCGGAGGCGAACGCGTCCGCCTCGTCGCGCAGGGACTCGACCTCCTTCTTCAATGAGTCCACCTCGCGCTGCACGCTCGCCCTGGACTCGATCGCGCGCGTCAAGTCGTTTTGCGTCTCTCGCAGGTTCGATCTCGCACGCTGTTCGTCGTTTTCAATCTCCGCCAGTCGTCTGGCGACGTCGGATTCACGCTTCTCCGCGGCGTCGGCGCGCTCCATCGCCCGTCGCACGCGAGCCTCCTCGTCGGCTGCGCGCTCTTTGAGCGAATCCAAGCGTCCCTCGACGATGCGCAATTCGTGTTCTCGCTCGGTGACGCTCTCCTCTCGCCGTAACACCTCCACCTCTCGCTCGGTGAGCTCTTCGACGATTTCGCTCCGTCGGCGTTCCAACGTCTCCATCTCTCGACGCACCGCATCGCTCTCTCGATCCATCTGCACCAACGCCTGCGTCAATTCATCGTCCCTCGAATCTATGTCCTCCCTGGCGCGACGCATCGCGCGTTCGCGTTCGTCTAATCGCTCCTCTCGCCGTCTCGTCGCCTCGGCTCTCGCCTCTGTCGCCTCCGCCGCGCGTTCGCGTTCCATCAACGCCATCTCCCGATCCCGCGCGTCGCGCTCGCGCGCCTGCAATTCGATCATCTGCTCTCTCGCGCGCTCAACCGCCAGTGCATCACCGGCGCTCGCCTCCGCCCGCGCCTCGTCCCGTTCCCGTTCGAGTCGTCTCGCGCGCTCGGCGGTCGCCGCCGCCTCCGTCTCCAACTCCGCGACGTATCGTCGCATCGCCGCCAACTCTCTCGCCACCGCCTGACGCTCCAGTTTAATCGCGCGCGAATCTTCCACGACACCCTCCACCGTCGTCGCCAGCGACGCGACGCTCGCGCGAGGCACGTCGAGCAATCCATTCGCGATTGCGTCCCATCGCGCTCGATCCGACGCGCCCGCGTCGACGTCGACGCGCGCGGGCGGCGTTCGCGGCGCCTCGGGCGGTGGTTCGGGCGTGCGCATAGTCCTTCGCGCGAACGACGGCGTTCGGCGGGACGGTCGACGTGTGAGGCGTTCGGTCAAGATGAAGGCTAGAAAACAAAATTGCTGCTACTGCGCTGCGCGCGCGTCGTCGTCGTCTTCGAGACGAGCGCCGTCGAGACTGGGTGGCGATTGGATTCGCGCGAACGCGCGTCACCGACCGGTCTCGAGCGATGGTGACGCTCGGTGACGTCACGGCCGTGACGCGCGCGCTTTTTTCGTCGGCGACTCGGCGGTCGCCGGCGTCGCCTCGCGGCGTCCGGCGTCGAGTCTTCGAAGCGCGCGCTCGAACCCCGAATTCGGCGCCGCCGTCGGTCGCACGGCGCGCACGGCCGTCATCGCTTCGTCGTACGAGATTCCGAGCGCGCGCATCATGTACATGGCGCAGATGGTGGCACTTCGACTCTTTCCCCGAAAGCAGTGCACCAACACCCCGCCGCCGTCCGCTCGCGCGAGCGCGTCGCGAATGAAGTCGAAACAGAAATCAAAGTGCGCGCCTATGTCGGCGTCCGGCGCGTCTCGCACCGCACACGTCGCGTATGCGAAATCATCGGGGTAAAACCCATTCCGCGGTAATCCCTCGCACACGGTCAACACGTGCGTGACGCCGAGCGCGCGCAACCCGTCTCGATTTTTCGCCGCGCCGACGCTTCCCAGAAACACCCCTTTCGTCACCTCTACCGCTTGAGAATCGTGTTTCACCGCGCGCGCGGTGGCGAGCGCGGTGAACAACGCCTTCACCTGCGCCCCACGCGTCGCTCGATCCGCGCGCGTCGTCTCCGCGCCCGCGCGCCCGTCCATCGCCGCGCCCAACACCTCACCCCCGAACGCGCCGCCGCGCTTCACGAGCGCCTCCACGGCGACGTACGCCGCGCGCGCCGGTTCAACGTCCGCGAGCATGCGCACCACGACGCGTTCGCGTTCGTTTACGCGCGTCACACCCCGCTTTCCTCGCGCGTCACCGACGCCCGCGCGTCGAGATGTGTCAAAGCGCACACCTGGCGCATTACGTTTTACTGTTGAACGCCGCGTTCGATCATCCCGAGGCGTTCGACGCGCGTCTCGTCGCGCGCGCGAGGCGAGCGCGAGACCGCGCGCCTCGCGAACGGATTTAAAGAAATATTCACCGCGCGCGCGCGTCGAGCGACGACGCGCGAGACGGTCGCGCGGGCGCGCGCGCGGGGACGATCGCGAATCGCGCGTTCGCGCGAAGCGAACAGACGTTTCGTCGAGAAGAGGAGACGAAGAGACTGTCGTCGTCATGGGCGCGTGCGCGTCGCGCGCGACGCCACCGCGCGCGGACGACGCCGAGGGGAACACGACGGCGACGACGGCGAACGATGGGTCCGTCGAAGACGGGGCGAGCGAATTCGATCCGATGGATCTGGCGAAACGAGAGGCGGATCCGCCGTCGAGACGGGTGAAGAGGAAACCGTCGCGCGAGCTCCATCCGACGATCGCGCGCGCGTTGAAGTCGAAGAGCGAGACGGTGCGACGATCGGCGCAGTTTTTGATCGACCAGGAACGGTGTGATTCGGAGTCTGAGCGGACGTTCGAGCGGATGCGGGATCTTCCGGCGCAGTTGGCGGCGGTGCGCGGGGACGAGGAGTGGCGAGGGAAAACGAAGCGGGACGCGCCCAGGGGCGTCGTCGCCGTGTCTCACGCGTTCGGGGCGGCGATTCGGGAACAGGATTTCGAATGGGCGACGCGGGAGGAGATTGAATCGTTGTTCGCGCCGACGGTGGATTATCTCAACGTGCACGGGGATTTTTTCCAGGGACGAGACGCGGTGTGCGAGTCGTTGAACGAGAGCGTGCGTCGAATGTCCTCGAGACTGAGATTATCATCAACCCGAGGCGACGCGAGAACGCTCGGGTACGTGCAGATGGACGTTCAGGGGCCGAAGTACAAGGGACGCGGGGCGGACATTCGCGAGTGGAGCGAGTGGCACATCGAGTATTCGTTCAAAATTCTTTTACTCAAGATTAAGATTCGCGAGATTTATCTCGTCGACGACGAGACCGATTTGATTCGTCACCTCTGTCGACAGAGGGTGCACTGACGAGAGAGACGAGACAAAACTGACAAACAAATAAAAGCAAAGAGCGAGGAGTGTCGCGTCGACTCAACGAATGCGTCGAACTCGTATATACAAATTCTCTAAAACTGGTACAACGATGAATGAATAAAAGAGACGGACTTACTTGCTTTACGCCGCGTTCGCGCCCACGCTCGTCTCCTTAGCCTTGCGCTCCTTGATGACATTTGCGAGGAAGAATTCGCCCGCCTTGTAAGACGAACGAACCATGGCGCCGCTCGCGACGTATAAGAAACCCATGCTCTCGGCGATTTCTTGATACCGCTGAAACGCCTCGGGGGTGATGTACTCGACCACGGCGAGGTGCTTCTTCGTCGGTCTCATGTATTGACCGAACGTGACGACGTCTACGTCTGCTTCGCGAAGCAATCTGAGCGCGTTGATGACTTGCTCCTGCGTCTCCCCGAGTCCGAGCATGAGAGACGTCTTGGTGATTTTCGCCCCCGACTTTTTCGCGTGCTTCAACACCTCGATGGATTGATCCCAGTTCGCTCTTCGATCGCGCACGTCGCGCTGGAGCTCCGGCACCGTTTCCACGTTGTGCGCGTAAACGTCCAATCCCGAGCTCGCCACGAGCTCCACCAAGTGTTTCTCACCTCTGAAATCCGGCGTCAACGCCTCCACCAAGACGTCGCACGACGCCTTGAGCCTCTGCACCGTCTCCCTAAAGTGACCCGCCCCTTGATCCTCGACGTCGTCTCGATCGACGCTCGTCAACACCACGTAATCCAACCCCCACGCCGCGATCGCCTTACTCACGTTTTTCGGTTCATCCTTATCCAACGGCGGCGGCGCCCTCGACGTCTTCACCGCGCAAAACCGGCACCCCCGCGTGCACGTGTCGCCCATGATCATGATCGTCGCCGTCGCCGTTCGCCCCTCTCCACCGCCCCAACACTCGCCTAAATTCGGACATTTCGCCTCCTCGCACACCGTCGCGAGCTTGAGCTCGCGAAGTTTCGATTTAATCTCCGTGTACCGCTCGCCCCCCGGCACCTCGCGTTTGAGCCACGAGGGCTTTCTCGTCGTCTTATCCTTCAAATTCTTCGGCGCCGGCACGCTGTACGTCGCCCCCGAGCGCAGGAAATCATCAAATCCCGGCCCTCGGGCCAACGCGCGCCGGAGTTCGTCCACCGACGACGACGAAGACGTCGATCGCGTCACCGATGACGCCCCCTCTTCGGTCTCTGAGTTCGTTGATTCGGTCGACGCCGCGTCCGCGCGCGCGCGATGCGCGATGCGAGCGAACGCGACGCGTCGCTCGAGAACGTCTCTCCCCACTCGCGCGATCGCGCGCGCCGACATCGCCCCCGCGCGTCGACGACTCCCGCCCGCGCGTCCGGAACCGACCTCTCGTCGCACCCACAAGGGACTCCTTCACCGATCATGACTCAAGAAACCAATCCTCCGCCGCCCCGTCCCGTCCCGCATCCGCGCCGGCGATTCCGAGACGTCCCCGCACACGTCGTCGACGCGCGAACGCTCGAGGCCATGGGCGGGGGAAACGCGCAAAAGTCCGCCACCGCGCGCAAAAAGGCGCTGGAAAAGGCGCAAAAGGCCGCCGCCGGATCGCAGTTGAAATCCAACGCCAAAGCCATGTCCACGATTTGCCAAGTGTGTCGAGCGAGTTTCATGTGCACGCTCGCGCCGATCAAGCTCAAGGAACACAGCGATAACAAGCACCCGAAACAGACGTTTGAAATGTGCTTTCCGGGGGTGACGCTGTGATCGATCGAGGGGTAGACGAGGGCGCGGGGCGTCGCGAGCGGGTCGCGATTCGGGCGCGGGCGCGGGCGGAGCCGCCGCGGCGCCGCGGCGACGACGGATCATCTACGACGTATTTTTTTGTAAAGGAGAAGAGAACTACTACGAAAGAAGCGCTGTTTTTTTCCTTTTTGTTCGTGCGTCGATGTCGTGGATCGTCTACACGTCCACGTATCGCCCGTTAGAGACTTGGTACTCGAGCTTCGGGTCGCCGATGGAGCCGGCGACTTTGTTTCTCACCTTTTGCACGTTGATGGTAACCTCGCGAAGTGAACCGAGCTTTTCGTCGCGGTTGCGGTGGACGACGATGCCGTTGTCGCACTTGTTGATGAAGTGAGCGGAACCGGAGATGTCGTACAGACCGGGACACTCGCCCTTCCAGTTGTGCAATTGTCGAGGGTGGGCGACGAACCAGACGTGGACGTCGTAGTGCTGGGCGAAGCGTTTGATTCGCGTGAGCATTTGAGAGACGTATTCCGTCTCCGTCTGTCCGGTCGGGCGCTTGTGATCGAGCTCGTTGTACGGATCGATCAGTAAGCCTCGAATGCCGTGGCGCAAGACGGCTGCGCGCGCTAATCCTAAAATCCAATCCACGCTGGGAAGCTCGTCGTCCTCGTGTCGAACGAGCACAAAGTGATCGTTGAGCCACTTCATGCCCGGGCGCATCGTGTCCGGGTTCATGCGCGGCGCCTTGGAATATTTACCTTCAAACCACGGTTCGCCGACGTACTTTTCGACCAACTTTCGCGCGTGTTCGTGCACTTTGTTCTCGAGCGAGCACAACGCAAAGGACCATCCATGTTGCACCGCCAGGTTGCACATGAGCGCGTCCACCCACTCGGATTTACCGCTGTTCGGCACCCCGGTCACGACGGTGAGCTCGCCCGGGACGATGCGATAGTGGTTATCGATGTTTCTCCACCCCGTGGAGACGCCTCGAAGCTCGTTCGCGGTGGACATGTTGAAGTACGCCTCGATCTCCGGCGCGAATTCGGAAAATCGAAACAAGCCGCGAAGCGGAAAGCCTTCCGCCGTGGTCAGACACTCGCGCACGGTGTCCACGCCCTCTTTTTGCAGCGCCTCGTTCGCATCTTTACATCCCTCCGGCCAACTCACCTTCCAGCATCGCTCCTTGCCGAGACGACGCGCGAGCTCCTCGGATAACGCCTGACCAGGTCCGTCGGAATCGGCGGCGATGACAAAGCGAGAGATGGAATCGAGCTGCGCGCGACAATTCCACAGGTACTCGTACTTTTTATCCTCCTCGGGCGCGGGCGTCGGACCGTCGCGCACTTTACCCGGCGCACCGTCGGGAACGGACACGACGTTTTTGAACCCAGCCTCCTCCAACGCGAGTTTATCCATCTCGCCCTCGACGAGAATCACCTCCTCCTCGCCGACGACGTCGTCCAATCCGTACAAAATTTTCTCCGCACCCTTGACTTGCCAAAAGGTTTTATCCGGACCGCGGTACTTGATGTTGATCAATTCACCGTCGCGCATGTACGGAAAGCACAGCGCGTCGACGTAACCGCCCGACGCGGGCGAGTAGACGTGCTGCACGGCGAGTCCGTTGCGTTCGGCGGTTTCCAACGAAATCCCGCGCGCCTTGAGCATCTCCGCCCACTTGGCCGCAGCCGGCGTCATCTCCCCCGGACCGATGCGCTGTAAATCCTCGGGCGCTGGAAGTTTCCGTTTCGC
>VIBB01000055.1:0-13045 GCA_009618215.1 Ostreococcus sp. SAG10 | reverse complement strand
CCGAGGAGGCGAGCGAATCGGTGTCGGAGTCGGAGTCGGAGTCTGGGAATTCGGTGGAGGAAGACGCGTGGCGACGTTCGGGAGACCCGACGCTTCACGAGACGTTGGCGAGATTCGTCGCCAAGAGCGTCGAGACGAGGTGTAAGGTGAAGGCGTACATCGACGTGGTGACGGATCCGTCGTACGTGCCGTCGGAGGAGGATAAGGCGCACTTTGAGCGCGTTCGACAGAAATTGATCGAGACGTACTCGAAACCGCTCCCGACGCTGGAGGACGAGGTGCGAAAACAAGAGGAACGAAGACGCAAAGAATCGGGCGGTTTGGACGGTATCGCGCCGAAAGAGCGCGAGGACGCGCTTCAATCGATGCCCACAGATGGATGGAACCGCGAACGGAAGAAGGAGCGAGCCAAGATGAAGAAGAATGACCCCTCGGCGCAAGGGTCGTCGTACGAAACGCGAAAACTCATCGAGGACGGCGCCGGATTATTCGTCGCGCCGCAAGACCGAAGCAAAGTCCGAGGCGAGATGCGCAAGATGGAGCGTAAAACCGCCGGTAAGGGTTGGTTCGACATGAAAGCGGTCGAGTACACCCCCGAGCTCCGTCGCGAGATGCGCATGTTGAAGCTCCGAGGCGCGTACGACCCGAAGCGCTTTTACAAAAACGCCGACACCTCCAAACTCCCCACGCACTTCCAGGTGGGCACCGTCGTCGGCGGCGCCGCGGATTTCTACTCGGCGCGTCTCGCCAAGAGAGACCAAAAGCGCACGCTCGCCGAGGAAGTCTTACACGACAAGGACATCGAGCGCGTGCGCCGCGGTCGTTTTACCAAGATTCAAGAACAAAACGCGGGAAACATGGGACGCAAGGCGAAGCGTCGGCTCGGCGGTCGCGCCAAGGGTAAGTTTAAGAAACAAAAGGTGTGACGCGGCGTGCATCCTCCGTCGTCTCTCGTCGCGTCGTCGTCGCGCACTGTACATGTGATAGAAAGAAGGAAAATCTCGCAGCCGTCACGCACTTTTCCGCGCGCGCGAATCATGGGGGCGTCGTCGTCCGCACCGGTGGTCTCGGACGCCGGTGCGCCGCCGCCGTGTGAAGGAGGACGCGCGGCGTACGACCGCGCGCGAGAGGACTCAAACGCGGGCGCGTCGTCGTCGGAATCGTCGTGTCCCGTGCCCGAGGAGTACCGGGGAAACCTCGGTGTGTACAACGTGTACAACACGAGAATAGACGATGCGGGAGGGTCGAGCGCGGGGACGAACGAGGTCAAGACGACCACCAGACGATCGTGGTTCGGATTCGGCGGCGCCGCGCTCGATCCTCGCAATAACATGCCCGCGGAACCCGCGCAGGGACGCGCGCCGGGCCAACGCGTCTCGCTCAGCGTCTCGCGCGAGCGCTCCACCATTCCCAAGAGCGGCGCCGACGGCGGTACGTGGACCTACCCATCGCCGCAGATGTTTTACAACGCACTCGTTCGTAAAAACAAAGCCGAGGACGTGGAGGAGAGCGACATGGACAGCGTCGTCATGGTGCACAACGCGATGAACGAGGACACGTGGCGACGCGTGGCGCAGTGGGAAAAACTCCACCCGTACGCGCGCGGGCACCCGATGTTGCTGCGTTTCCGAGGTCGACCGGACGAACTCAGTCCACTCGCCGCGATGCGACTGATGTTCGGCGGCGCGCGTCCGTTCGATCGACACGATTGGTACGTCGACAGAGAGGGACGCGAGGTGCGATACGTCATCGATTACTACTTCAACGAGGAGAAAGCCGGCACGAGCGAACAATTCGACGTCGTCGTCCGTCCCGCGCTCGACGACGCGAACGCATTCACGGCGAGGGTTAAGATGAGCGTGTACCTCTTCTGCGCGAGGCTCGGCATCCCGTGTCCCGTGACTGGACACGGCGGTTCCGCCATTCGCGTCGACTGAGCGCGCGGGAAAAACATTTCTTTACGTATTACATATTCATCTCATCAACTCTTGTCCTTGAATCCAATCGGCGATCGCGAAGACTTTCCCGTTCACCACAAACCGAACGGGCCCTTCTTCACCTTGCCCTCTTGTCGTTTTTGCGCCGCGGCTTTTTTCGCCGCGATCTCCGCCTGATAGGCGCGAAACTTCTCCGCGCTCACCTCCTTGTCACCCGGTTTGATGAACGCGCCGGCCAAGCCCTTTTTGATCCCGAGCTCGCCGGTGTCCTCCGACTCGCTCTTCGGCGTCGTCTCGGCGTCGCTCTCGGCGTCGTCCTCGGTCGTCGCCTCCGTCGCGGCCTCGGTCGCGTCCTCGGCATCGGCGCGAAGAATTATGGACGATCGTCGCGTTCTCGTCGCTCTCGCGCTCGCGCGCGTCGGCGCCGAGGAGGCGAACGTCGTGGAAGTGAGGGCAAACACCATCGCGCGCGAAATACGCTGGAAATCAACGGTCGACGGGTCGCGATGGACGCGCGTCGAGAAGTGCGCGCGGATCGGATCGGATTCGCATGGGATGACGACCATCCATCGGGACACGCGCGCGCGGGGTGCGTCGTCGCATGGGGTGCGGTGGATCGACGGCGAACGCGCCCGAGGGATCGGGCGCGACGGTGTCGGCGTGGCGATTGCCCGATCGTGCGTACGACGCGCGCGCGATGGGACGGTTGGAGACGCGCGAGGATTTCGCCAGGCGAAGGGATGCGTTTTGGGACACGGTGAGCGCGTACGGTGGGCGCGGGGAGTGTTGGATGGCGCTGAGGGCGACGTGTGAGGGGTCGCTGGATGAGGACACGGCGCGAGAGGCGGTGTTGGCGAGCGGGATCGTGTCGTGGGCGTCGGATTTGTCGGTCTCGTACGACGAGTCGGGCCAGCGGTACGAGTTACCGCTCTTCGTGCGAACGACGCCGAGCGAGTTCGCGGAGTGAGTCGAGCGAGGAGGTCGTTTTGTTTGTTGTTGTTCATTCTGTTGGTACATGTACACCATCGCTCGCGGGTTCGTTCGTTTAGTTTCTAGTTCTATAGCACGAGGCGATTTTGCATTTTGAGCGTATTCTTTCTTTCCGGGCTCGTTCCGTCACGCGCGCACGTCCACGAAGAGCTCGGGTTCGGAGACGCGAAGCCACACGCACAGTCGATTGCACAGACCGACCGCCGCGCGCGTAGTGACCGTGGGTTTGAGGATTAAATAAATCTCAAAGTCGCCGCCGACGCACGCCAAGACGTTGAAACGCGATCGACGTTCGTACCGCACGCGCTGTTTCGAACCCTCGAACGAGGGTGAGACGGTGTGGTCGACGATACCTTCGGTCTCTTTCATCGCGTCGAGCGTCGAGGCGTACGCTCGCGTGATGGCTTCGACGTCGGCGTCTTTGACGGATGCGTTGAACGCCGTCGAGACGTGTTGATGTCGCTCGGGACGGTTGTACACCACGTGTAATAATTGTTTGACGCTCGCTTGGAACTCGCCCAAAACTTCCGAGGGAAGTTTGTCTAATAGAAGCCCCTCGCGCGCCGCGCGCGCGATCTTCGATAACGCATCCTTTTCGTTGAGCGAGCACTCCAACGCGTCTCTCGCGCGGCGACACGCGTCCAGCGCGTCTGCCGACGCCACCACGAAACACACGCCGACCGTGTCGTCTCGCTCGAAGGGTCCACCGCAAGACTTGCGCTTATTCTTCTTCGACGGTGTCGTCGTCGGCGTGGACGCCGGCGACGCCGACGGGGTCGTGGACACGGTGGACGCGTAGACGTACATGAAACCGTCGGAGTTAAACTCGGGCAGACACACGCGTTCGAACGCCTCGGCGCGGTCCGTCGCGTGATCGCTCGTCCCTTCGTCCGGTCTCAAAATCACTCGCACGAAATTCATCAGCGTGATCACGTCCTTCGGAGAGATGTGCGCCGGTCTATTCGCCGCCGGTTTCGCGTACGTCGCCACTCGACTCGCCTCGTCGAAGAGCGCGCCCGCGAACGGTTTAGGCACCTCTTTCAGCGCGTCCACGATCGCCGCGCGCGCCGTCGCACGCGTATCCTCTCCCAAACCGATCGACCTGTACGTGTCGAACACGTACGACGTGTCCCAGCTCAAATTCAGCACCGTCTGTCCCAACGTCTCCTCTCCTCTCGGCGCCGCCGCCAACGCCTTACCGACGTCGAATTTAGGATTTTTCACCAACGCCGCCTCCAGCGCCGCATTCGTCAACAGTGACGTCATCGTCGTCTTCACGTGTTCCAATTCTCGTCGCAGCGTCCCCACGCGCTCGCGTCCATCGCTCGACACGGCGTACGTCATCGTCTTCGTCGACGTCGTCGCCAACCGCCGTCCCCGCGCGTCCACCGCCTCGACGCCACCGTCCTCGCTCTCCTCCGCCACGGACACGAGCGCTTGCAGCGACGCGCACAACGATCCCAATCCGTGCGCGCTCCCGTACCGCGTCCACGCCGGTTTCCCCGCGCGCGTGAAGGCTAAAAAGTGTTTCGAGCGCGCGCGCCAAGATTTGGAGCTGTCGTCCTCATCCTCGTGTCTCTCCTCGCGCGTCCACGTCGGCGTCGTTCGCGGACGTCCCATGCGTCGCACGCACGAATTTCTGTCACCTCGCCCGGTCGCCGACGACGGGCGACCGCGCGCGGCGGTCTCCCGGTCGTCGTTCGCGTCGGCGCCCAATCGAATCAGTCGAGGGGAACGTCGACGTCGACGCCACACCGCGCCGCGCGTCGTCCCCACCGCGCGCGTCTCGCGCCTTCGCACGCGAGATGCCGTCGTCCACGATCAAAATCGCCGTCAAGTGGGGCAAGGAGACGCACGAGGTGGACGTCGACCTCGACGCCCCCGGCGCGAATCTCAAGGCGCAGTTGTTCTCGTTGACGAACGTCCCCGTCGAGCGCATCAAGGTGACGGGCCTGCGCGGTGGCAAGGCGCTGAGGGATGACACGGATCTTCGCGCCGCGGGTCTGGAGGATCTCGCGCGACGAGGGAAGAAATTGATGATGTTCGGGTCCACGGCGGTGGTGGAGGCGCCGAGGGAGGCGGTGGCGTTCGTGGAGGACTTGCCGGAGAACGAGCGCGAGGCGGCGGAGGTGGGGGCGAATTACGCCCCGGGATTGACGAATCTGGGGAACACGTGTTACATGAACAGCGTGGTGCAGTGTCTGTACAGCGCGAAAGATTTGCGGAAGATGTTGGAGGGATACGCGCCGGGACGGGACGCGCACAGCGGGACGGCGGCGCTGACGGCGGCGTTGAAGGATTTATTCGTGGATGTGCAACGGGCGAAGGATACGGTGATGCCGGTGCGATTTTTGAACGTGTTGCGTCAGTTGTATCCGCAGTTTGCGCAGCATGGACCGCAGGGGATGCCGATGCAGCAAGACGCGGAGGAGTGTTGGTCGGCGGTGATGCACACGCTGAGCTCGGAGCTTCCGAAGGAGACGGCGCGTTTGTTCGGCATCGGCATGCGACGGGAGTTGAAGTGCGCGGCGACGGATGAAAAACGCATCGAGGATTCCGTGGAGTACACGTTCAAGTGTAACATCACGATCGAGGTGAACCACGTGACGGAGGGTTTTAAGATTGCGTTGAACGATACGCGCGAGTTGCGCTCGGAAGTCACGGGCGCCGACGCCGTGTTCGAGGGACACTCGAGCATCTCGAAATTGCCGGAATATCTCACGACGCAGCTCGTGCGTTTCTATTACAAGGCGGACATTCGCGCCAAGGCGAAAATTTTGCGCGCGGTGACCTTTCCCGTCACACTCGACGTGTACGAATTTTGCACCGACGAGTTAAAGGCGGAGCTCGAACCGGCGAGAAAGCTGAAACTCAAGCGCGAGGACGACGAGGCAGTGCAACGACTGGCCGAAAAGAAGGCTTCGTTAGAGGAAAAGAAGGACGAAGGCGAGGTGAAGGAGGGCGAGGACGCGGCAATGTTCGAGGCGACGACGAGCGAACCGGCGACGACGGAGGTCGATCCTCTCGAGGGAACTCGATTCACCGGTTTCTACGACTTGACCGCCGTGTTGACGCACAAAGGTCGAAGCGCCGACAGCGGTCACTACGTGTCTTGGGTGAAGAGAGACGACGGCTCGTGGACCGAATTCGACGATGAAAAACCCATTCCGCGCACCGAGGAGGATGTCCTAGCGCTCAAGGGCGGGGGTGATCATCACATGTCCTACATCCTGTGTTACAAAGCTCGAAAAATCTAACGCTACCAACGCTTTGAAATTCACACGTATTCGTTCTTTCACTGACAACACCTCTGCGCGCGCCGAAAGAGTGGCGTGCCGAGATGTTTACGTTTTCCAAACTTTTCTTCCTCTCTGCTGTTTTCCTCGTTGCACGGGTGCGTGTCTTCGTCGCGTCGCGGCGTGAACGCGCGCCGCGAGTGGCAGCGCCTTCTTCTTGAGTTTCTCCTTGTTACTCGAACCACCAGTCTTCTTTTGTTTACGTACGGCGGACGCGCCGTACTCGTTATCCTCGCGACCGGCGAGCACCGTAGCGAGACGAGCCGCCTTATCGTGCGCACGCTTGATACCCGTCGCAGCGAGCGCGTCGGGATTAACGCGCCGATCGCTCGCCCGATCCGCCTTGCGCATCATCATTCGGACTTGATCGTTGGCGACGTTGGACGCCTTGGTCGCCCCCGCCTTGCTCAACGCCGAGTTGAGTTGTTGCTCCGTCTGAAGCGCCTTAATGCGCTTGAAATCTTCTTGCGTGAGGATGCGCTCTTGTTCCACGGGTCCACCGAGCTCGGCCTCTTCGGCCTCCTGTTCGGCGCGCGCTTCGGCTTCTTCCTCATCCTTGCGCTGTTGAACCATCATCTTGTGCCGACGCTTCAATTCGGCGAGCGACAGTTTACCGTTCTTTCTAAGCTTGGGTGGCGGCGCGTCGGGATCGACCTCTTCCGCTCTCGCGTGCTTTCCAGTCGTCAGTTCATCATCTTCCTCTTCTTCCTCCTCACCGGAATACTCTTCTCCCTCGTCTTCGTCTTCGTCATCTTCATCAGAGAAATCCTCCTCCTCGTCATCCTCTTCTTCGCGCTTCTTTCTCAACATGTCGCGCTGGAGTAAATCGATACCGTCGATGCGATCGGTCACTTCACCCTCACCGAACTCTTTGAGCGATCGTGACATGTCCGCGCCCTTCCCGCGATCCTTCTTTTCGAGAAGACCCGGCGCGATTTCGCGGAACAACGCAATGAGTCCTCGCGCGGCGTTTGACACCGGTTTATCTCTCGCCTTTTTGTACTGCGCCAAATCTTGCAATAAATCCTCATCCATCACGAGCGGACACCGCGCACAAATCTCGCGCACGGCGTTTAATCCCACCGCGGCGATTTCGGGACGCGCGCGATCGTGAATGAATTGATTAACGAGTTGTCGCAACATCGGCGCGAGCGCATCTGGAGGCACGAGCTCGTGACACGCCGTCGCCGCGGCTGCGAGCAATCGCGTCACCTGCGCGCGTCACGAACAAAGAGCGTTTCACAGTTAGTCATCTCACGTGTCGCTCGAGTCGACGACGTGCGCGTTCGAGTGTTCGCGTCAGGTACTAAGCGGAGGCGTCGATGTGGGTCACATTGCGAATGCCCATAGCCTTGAGTTTTTGTCATCGTTCGCGAGAGAGTTCGTCGTGGGAATCTCGGAAAAACGAGCACGTACCTCTAACTGACTCGGTTGAATGTAGCGCTGCAAAAATGGGTACACGTTGAGCATGATGAGCTGATGCATGCCGATGATGCGGCACATGACGAGGATGACGAGCATCTTGGTGTCGTACGACATGTGTCCGACTTGAAGCTTTCCGAATAACAGCTCGGCGAGCGCCTGAGGGTCGTTGATCAGGTGCATCGCCGCAAATCTCGTGTCGACAGCGCCGTCCGCCTTGCGCTCGCGCTTTTGCATGTTCTTGATGGTTCGCTTGAGCTTTTTCTGTTTCTTCTTCTTCGACGCGGCGACGCCCTGCGCGAACATCGTAAACCAGCGGCGCGTTTAAAGTCAGTCGATGAGCGTTTGAAAAATCTGAAAAACTGTGGTAGAGAGGAAAAGATGCATTCGAAAGCCTCAGCGATCTTGGTGATTGAGTGTCGTCACTGTCGAACCTCGAGAGTAGCAAATATATTCGAGCATCACGGGCTTTCGCATCGTCTTGTCGACGAAGAAAAACAAAGAAAAATATCCCACAGTCACACGCACCGTCTTGTACGCCTTGAAGACGTCCTCCTTGGACACTTGCGATCGAGACTTGATCTCTGCGTCGCGCGCGCTCGGATCATCGTCCGAATCGCTCTCGTCTCCAGCCTCGGCGGCGGCTTCGGCGGCTTCGTCTTGGCCCTCGAAAAACTTCAACGCCGCGACTAAAATCTTTTGCGACGGGTGTTTACACGCCTCCACCACCAAATTCACCGTCTTCGCATCCGTCCAAATGTTTCTTCTGTACATCTCCGTCAACACCGCCAGCGCCTTTTTCGCCGTCGCTTCGTTTTCATCCTTGATCGCCGCGTGTAAAAACGACTGCACCGTGCGATTATACTTGTCATCCGTCTTCTTCTTATTCGCCGCCTTGGCGTCGCTCACGATGTGCTTAAACATCATCACCCGCAACGTCTTATCCCTCACTCGAAACATTTTAAAAAACAACGGCAGCGTCACCTCCACGCCGATCACTCCCTTATTCCTCAACAGAATCAACGCGCTCGTCAAATTCTTCCTCAAGCGCTCGTCCAAAATCGCGTAGTGCCTCTCCAACAGCTCCACCACCCCGCTCGGAAACCCTTTCGTCGCCTCCCCGTAGACCACACTCACGTGCGCGATGAACGACACCAAATCACTAAAATCTTTGTGATCCCGCGACGGTTTCATCGCGAACAGCGCGCGCAACGCCTCGTAGCGTCGAAGCTGCAGCGCGAAATCCTCCTCGTATCCCTCTGGATCCCTCTTACACGCGCTCTGGAGCGTCGAGAGGTCGCGCGCGGACATGACGCGCGCGTCTCAACGACGTTCCCCGTCGTTTAAGCCTCCTCTCTCGCGCGGACGCGCGCCGCGTCGAGCGCGACGTTCCCCGTCGGCGCGTTCGAGCCGCCGCCAGCCGCCAGCCGGCGAATGAATGGAATGGAATGAATCCCCTTCGTCGACGCGCGCGATCGTCGTCGTCGTCGTTCGGTCGGTCGCGCGACGCGCGGGATGGAGTCGCGCGTCGTCTCGTCGCGTCGTCGTCTCGAGAGGATTCGCGTCGACGCGCTCGCGCGTCGCGCACTCGCGCGTTCGGTCGGGTCCGTTCCCGCAGTGCGCGGCGCCGGGATGCGGTCGCGGTCGCGGTCGCGATCGCGATCGCGCGACGACGAGAGGGACGAGACTCGCGCGCGTCGTCGCGCTCGCCCTCGGTCGCGGTCGCGCGATCGCGCGCGGCGGCGAGACCGCGGTCGACGACGGTCGAGGTCGAATTCTTCATCTTCATCTTCCTCGTCGTCGTCGCGACGACGACGACGACGGCGGGATGGACGCGATGGACGACGACGAGCGCGACGAGACTCGAGATGTCGCTCGCGCGAGGTCGAGGACGGACGCGCGGCGGCGGCGGAGGAGATTCGAAAACGACGGCGACTCGAGGCGGCGAGACGGTTGTTGGGGGTGAAACGCGCGGCGACGCGCGAGGACGTCGGTGAGACGATGGACGAGGCGAGGGAGGATGGGAACGCGTTGGCGCGTGATGTCGATCCGTTGGACGCGTACATGGCGCGAGAGGTGGACCCGGAGGTGGCGAGACGCGAACGCGCCGAGGCGGCGGCGGCGGCGGAGGCGAAACGAAGACGCGCGATGGAGATGGCGGACGCCAAGGCGCGAGGGGTGCGCGTGGGGGTGAGAGAGGATTGGTTGGAACTCGAACGGGCGGAGGAGGCGGAGGAGGCGTCGGTGCGACCGGACGAGGTGATTGAGATTCCCACGAAGAAGGTGCGGTTGTTGATCGGCGCCGGCGGCGCCAACGTGAAAGAGTTGATGCGACAGAGCAAGGCGATGATACAGGTGTTGAAGAGCGACGAGGCGTTGAATGAAGGATTTACTGGGTCGGATTTTCGAGCGACGAGCGCGGCGGCGCGCGCGGCGACGCAGAAGATGTTGGATTCCATCTCGGCGAGCGTCGCCGCGGACGCGGAGGACGGCGGCGCGAGCGCGAGCGCGAGCGACGACGACGACGTTTTGAGACGCACAGACGAGGTTTCGGCATCGAAAGACGCGTCTCAACGCGCGAATGATGGAGCACCGGCGAAGGACGTGACGAAGATCATGATTAATGGTTCGGAGGAGTCGCGAGAGACGGCGAAACGGTTAATCGCCGAACTCTTCCAACGCGCTGTCGACGAAAAACGCGAACGACGAGCGGAGGATCGCGAGCGTCAAAAGGAAAAGCGCGCGCGCGCGCGACGTCTGTACCACCTTCGTCACGCCGCGGATTACGAGCGTCTCGAGGTTCCTCTGGGCGCGTCCAAGGATGAAGTCAAGAGCGCGTACAGACGACTCGCCGTGCGTTGGCACCCGGACAAACATCCCGAGGGCCCCGCGCGAGTCGCCGCCGCCGCCCGTTTCGCCGACATTCAGGCCTCCTACCACAATCTCACGACCACGGAAGAGGAACAAGGGATGATAGAATCCATCGCTCACGACGTCGTCGCGTCCAAGGCGGCGAAGAAACCCGCGACGAAGGCTGAGCCGCCGCTCTCCGCGCGCGACGAACTTCGCGACGCGCTTCGCGCACAGATGGCCGCCACCGAGGCCATGGCCGCGAGACGCGCGTATGAAAAATTGTAATTCCAATCTTGATCCCACGCGCGAGGCTTCGCGAGACATCGTCGACATCGTTCTCGCGCGCCCGAAAGAACGCCCGCCGTTCGGCGCCGCGCGCCGCACTGCGACCCTCTCGTCATGGGTATCGGTCCCGCGTGTTCGAGCCTGTGCGGGGCGCTCAAATGCGTGACGTGCGCGGGATCGATGGTGCGCGCGCGCGGTCCTCTCCCTCTCGTTCGCTCTCTCGCGCGGATGCGCGCGAGATTCCCAACGCATCTTCGCATCTTCGTCCGCATCTGATCGACTGACGACGCGTCCCGACGCCATCTTTCGCGCCCAGCGCACCTTTGTGTGGTTCATGTACTTTGTCCTCTCGAGCATCAACGCCGCCGCGGGCGTTCTGAGTCTGCTCACGGTCACGGTGCGCGCTCGAGCGGCGTCTTCGTCGTCGCCCGTCCCGTCCCGTCCCGTCCCGAGGAGAGGAAAAGAGAAGAGAAGAGAGAAGAGGACTGACGGTGCGCGCGTTCGTTCGTGTGTTCGACGCGCAGTACGTGCGGGATGATGTACACCCGGTCGTGGGCGATAGTTTACGCAAACCCATCGATGCGTTGCAGTATTATCTCGTGCTCGTCGTCGCGACGTTGGCGCTGTATCACGTGATTTCTTTGTTTACGCTCTTATACAAGTTGGCGAGAAAGAACGGCGTGAGTCCGTGGTACGGATACGTGCTCGGAGGGACGTTTTACATGGTGTTCATCATGTTGGGCGCGGGATTCTTCGTCGGTGGGTTTCATCCCAATCTCAAGGCGATTCACGATAGCCGCGTGGGACTGAACCAAGACGGGATTTACGGGAAGACGCACTCGGACAGGAGCAAGGCGTTGGAAGGTTTGTCGTTCACGAGCGCGAGCTTGTTCTTCGCGGTGTTCGTCGTTCTGTTGTTCTGGAGAGATTCTATCTGTGGAGACACGCCGCCGCCACAGACGCAACAGGCGGCGTCGCCGACGGCGTCGTCGGCGTCGACTGCGAAGAGTTCTCGGTTTTCCAGAGGCGCGAGTAATCCGTTCAAAGTGACGCCGCTCAACGAGCAATCCGAGTCGCCGCCGAGCCGCATGGAGATGGGACAGGTGGGAGGTAACGGCGGTGGTGGTTCATCCCTTCGTTTCGGTGCCGATAGATTCGCGGCGAGCTGAAGATGATTGATACGACGACGACGACGTGTAACGATGAAACAGATTGACGCTCACCGCGCGTCGCCGTCCGACCAATCCATCCCGATCGCGTCCAGCGCGTCAATCTTTCTCTGACTCAGAGTACCGTTTCGACGTTTCTTTCGCATCTGACGCGTCCACGCGGCGAGGCCTTCGTCTCTCTCCTCGTCGACGCGCGTCGTTCGAAACGTCTCCGCGTGCGCCGCGAGCTCGGTCACGCGTCGTTCGAATTCACTCGCGCGCTTCACCTTCCATTCCTCGCACACCGCGTCCAACGCGTCGATGCGCTCGGGTTCCAACGCACCTCGCTCAAATCGTAGCCTCTGCCCTCGTATCCACTGGAACAACGCTTCGTCTTCCACGAATCTCGGCAACCGTCCGCGCGCTTCGTAAAACGTTTTCGTCTCCTCCAACCTCTCCTCCCAACTCACCACGAGATGCGCGCGAACGTCCCACTCCATCCCCAACGCATCCAACGCCTCGACGCGCGCACGCGACAATTTCCCGTCCCGACGCGCGCGTCTCTGATCGAGCGTCCAAAAATACAATCCGTCCTCCGCCTTCTCCGGCACGCGACAGTGTCCCTCTCTCTTCGCGAACGCCTCCAATTCCTCGTACCTCTCCTCCCACCTTCGCACCGTGCGCTCCTCAACGCCGTCGAAATCCACGCCGAGATCCCTCAGCGTCTCGTATTTCTCGCTCGACATGTTCCCATCCCGATAATCCGCGATTTGATGGCTCACCCACGCGCGCACGCGCGCGGGAAACTTTTCGCGAGGCGTTCCCGCCGCCACCTCCCTCGCCAGTTCCCGACTTACGCAGATCGAACGTCACCCCGAGCTCGGCCAATCGCTCGCGACGGTCGTTCGAGAGCGCGCCTCGTCTCGCCAAACTGCGCTGTCGCGCCAACCACCGCCGTTGCGCGTCGAGCGCTCTTGGAAGCTCGATCGTCGCGTGCATCGCTCGAAACAGCGCCAACTCGGCGTATCGATCGTCCCAGGACGTCCGTCGTCCCTCTCGCGAGGACGAGGACGCGTCGGCGTCGCGCGAGGCGGCGGCGACGACGGAGAGGAAA
>VIBB01000054.1:0-13051 GCA_009618215.1 Ostreococcus sp. SAG10 | reverse complement strand
TCAGGGTAGCAGGATTTGAACCTGCGACCACCTGTACCCAAAACAGGTACGCTTCCAAACTGCGCTATACCCTGACATATTCTACAGGATTCGAACCTGTGACATTCAGCTTAGAAGGCTGATGCTCTATCCAGCTGAGCTAAGAATACATCCCTTTTTAAAGATTCTTATAAGCCGAGTTCTGTTCACCATGATTGTTTCATGATTTTTGTCCATTTATCTGCATAAATACTCGTGTATTATGTCAAGCAACTTTTTTGTTTTGCTTCTGATAGGGTTTTATTTTCGTAAGTTTCCTCACATAGGTTTCATTTTCCCATTTCTGTAAAACTTTCCCAAAAATTTTTTTTGCAAGGGATTACCTTGTATCAAATTAAAAGTTCGGACTTTTCTCCCTTTTGCTACCAAGAGCGGACAAGTTTGAATCTCCAAAAAAAATTTAGGTTGAATTTATGCGGATATATATTAATGGTAAATTTTCTGTCTTCCAAACAGACGATATGGGTTCAATTCCCATTATCCGCTAAACTTTTTGCTTACTTGGTGAAATTGGTAAACACGACAGACTTAAAATCTGTTCCTTCTAGGTTATCGGTTCAAGTCCGATAGTAAGCACCAAAAATAGAAAAAAGAATGGCCACTCAATTAAAGGCAAAACCGTGTAAAAAATTTGGAGCTTTTTTATGGAACCATAGAAAAATGAATGAAAAACAACAAAAAGTTGTTCAACTTCAACGTAAAAAACTCAATACTAAAAAATTATCAAATTTTGCCATTAAATTTAAAGCAAAACAATTACTTACTACACTCTATGGTCAAATTAGATTTCAGCAATTTAAGCAACTAAGTAAACGAAGTGAAAAGTATCAAGGAAAAGTTACTCATGTATTATTTAGTTTATTAGAAAAAAGGCTAGATAGCTTTTTAGTCCACTTAGGCTTTACACCAACCTTTGCTTCAGCAAAACAATTAATTAATCATAAAAAAGTTTACGTAAATAAACGACTTGTGACTTCCCCGTCTTTTTGTTTAAAACCAGGAGATATTGTTAGTTTTGCAAACGAAACCAAAGATTTAGTTGCAAGAAATATCCAATTTTTAGTAGTCCAACAAAAACAAAAGAAATTTCTTTTTTATAAGAAACTTCATGCAGAAGTAAATTATAAAACTTTAGAAGCAGTTCTTTTATTTTCACCCCAACAAATCCACTATCCTGTTCAAGTAGACCCTGAATTAGTTTTAAAAGCATTGCGGTAATTAATTTATATCAAGAAATCAAGCTATTTTTATTGCTTTTCTTGATATAAATTTCGAAGAACTACTAAAAATCCGCTTACTTCTAAACATAACAATACTTGCATTGTCACAAGAATTTGCAAAAATAAGTCAGGAGGTAAAACAAATGCTACAAATAAGCAACAAAAAAAAATAACTAAATTTTTGTGTTGTTTCCAAGTAAAAGCAACAAGTTTTGGAAGGCAGGTAAATCCGATGAAAAAAACCATTAATAAAACTTGGCAGCTTAGATAAAAATAACCGACAAAATTCAAGTAAGATAAAATTTTAGGCTGTAAAGTAAGTAATGGGTAATTTAAGTAATTTAGTTGAAATTTAAGAAAAAATGTGATTAAAGTTGTTAACCAATTTGTCAAAAATTTATACTGAATAAAAAAACTTAACAAAAAAAAATAAAGTCCAAATAAATTCGTACGAAAACTTTCAGTAAAGAAGAATGCTGGGTTCAAAAAACTCATAATTTGGTAAAAAAAAATGGGTGTACAAACAAAAAATGTTACAGATAAAGCTGTTAACCAAGAAGCTCCAAAAGCTTCAGCAACATCAGTATAGATAAACTGTACTTTTTCGTCAATTTGAGTGATTGGTAAACAAATAAACAAAATCCAAGTGGCACTATAATAAAAGTTTACCATCCCACAAGCGAAAGTTGCCAAAATTAAGTAATTGGTTCTACTTCCAGCTTCTTGGGTCATACGTTGTAAAACAGTCATATCTTTTGTCTTTTAAATGCGGACAGAGTGGGATTCGAACCCACGGTATTCAAATACATCAGTTTTCAAGACTGAAACCTTCAACCACTCAGACATCTGTCCAATGTGCGGAGGTAGGACTTGAACCTACATCGGTTAGGTTATGAGCCTAATAAGTTACCAGTTACTTAACTCCGCAAGATTATTAATAGGTGTAGTAGGACTTGAACCTACAACCAATAAGTTAAAAGCCTATTGCTCTGCCAATTGAGCTACACACCCTATTTTTTTGTACGGATAGAGGGACTTGAACCCCCACGACATTTAGTCATCAGAACCTAAATCTGATATGTCTACCAATTCCACCATATCCGCATTTTTCATGGATTTTTGGTAAAAAAAAAAGCAGTCCATCAAAGAACTGCTTTTAAAGAGATTAAAATACGAAAAGAATTAAGAAAGCCATCATTAAAGCAAATAAAGCAATTGCTTCTGTTAAAGCAAACCCTAAAATTGCATACCCAAAAAGAGTTTTTGTTAATGAAGGGTTACGAGCAACTGAACTAATAAAAGAACCGAAAACAATTCCAATCCCAGCACCTGCTCCTGCTAATGCGATAGTAGCACACCCAGCTCCAATTAATTTTGCACCTTCTGCCATAAATTCTACCTTTTTTTATACCTACAAATATTTTCTGAATTTGTTTAATTACTAAACAACATGTATGTTTTTAGGGTTTTTAGACACGACGTCTTTTTTTTCGACGGCATCCGTTAAACGCTCTGGCGGAGAGTTCTTGGATTTGTAAAATTTTAATTTTGTGGTTAAAAACAGTTTTTAAAGATGCGTCTTTAGCATAACCTACTCCACGGAACTTTACTGACAGTTTATCAATAGAATTTTGTACGCAAAAAGAAAGAACTTTTTCTGTTGCAGCTTGTGCAGCATAACTTGAAGCTTTTTTCGATCCTTTAAAACCTAAACTCCCACTGGACACACAAGATAAAGTGTTCCCTTCCAAGTCAGTTAAATTAACAAAAGTGTTGTTTAATGTGGTTGAGATACATAAAATACCAGTTTGTTGAATTTTTTTTTTCTCAATCATAGCTACATTTTTTTTTTTATGGCCGAACTAATTTTTTTGCACTTTTTGCATTTGTATGTGTTCGTTGGCCCCGCAAAGGTAAATGTTGGGTAACACGGAGTCCTTTATAACAACCAATTTGAATAAATCGCTCAAAGTTCCCTTTTACTTGTTTTTTTAACTCATTTTCTGTTAAATAGTAATACTGTACAATTCGACTCAGTTTATCAATTTGTTCTACTGATAAATTACCAACTTGTAGGTTTGTTTGGAAGCCTAATTGGTCGCAAATTTGGTTTGCAAGAAAAGAATTAATCCCATAAATTTTTTTTAGCTCCTTTCGAACCAAACATGAAGAGTTCATTTTTTTCTGGAGTAAAAATACCATATAAAAACTATTTTTTTTTACCTTCCTTTAGAGACAATTTTGTATGTGCAAGTTTCAAACCTTTCCCTTTATAAGAATCAGGAACTTTTAATGATTGGAGTTGAGCAGCAATTTGGTAAAGCCTTTTTTTATCAATTCCAAATAAACAAATTGTATTTGCTTTGGGTAAGAAGACTTGCACATCAGTTGGTACAATGAAATCTACTCCATGGCTAAAGCCTACTTTTAATTGAAGGGTATTTTTTACTAATTGAACTTTATACCCAATACCAATACATTCAAGTGTAACTAAAAATCCTTGACTTAACCCAGTAAAATATTGTGAAATAAGGGAGGTTAATGAATTTAGCAAAATTTTGCCTTTTGGTTGAGTTGTACTAATATTTAATAATTGACCTGTTGGAGCATTTGTCTCAATAGCGAAGAAACATTCACCTAATGTATCATGTTTTTTTAAATCTAAAGAAATTTTCCCTAATGGCCCTGTAAAAATTAAATTAGAATTTTCGAGACTTACATGAATCTTCGAAGGGATCTTTACTAATTGGTTAGTAATTTGGATAGATTTCATCTTTAATTTTTCTTTTTCTAAACTAAAACACTTGGCAAAGAACCTCTCCTCCAACTTTGTATTCAAACGCTTTTGCGCTTGGTAAAATCCCTTTGGAGGTAGATACAAGAACAAGACCTAACCCTTGTTGATACAAGTTTAATCGATTCCATGGTTTATACACACGTTGGCTTGAACGTGAAACTTGTTTTAATTCGTGAATTGCAGGGACCCCATCAATGTATTTTAAAATAATTAAAATAGTTTTATTGCTTTTTTGGATACCTTGGATATAACCATGGACTAAAAGAACGTTTAAAATATTCCAACAAAAATTCGAGTAAGGGACAAGAACAATTTGTTTTCTTGCAAGTTGCCCATTTCGTAAAGTTGTAAACATTTGACTCAAAAGTTTCATTAATATAGATATTTTTTACCAACTAGATTTTGTTGTTCCTTGGAGTTGACCTTTTGCTAACAATTGGCGAATCCAAATCCTAGACATTTTAAACTTTCGCAGTACTCCTCGACTGCGACCTGAAAAAACACATCTTTGTACAACTTGAGTTGTACTAGATTTTTTTGGTAAAGCGTGTAATTTTAAAATATACTCGTACCTTAGTTTTTGGGGTAAAGATTGGTTTTGAATTAAAGCTTTAAAAAATTTTCTTTGAATCTCTAACTTTTGGACTGCCCGACGCTTTGCCGAGTCTTTTTTGTCAAAATTCGCCATGCAATTGACTTTTTTAAAATACCGGGAATTGGAAACTGCTTACGAGAACTTTTGTATGCTGCACAGTTTTACCCGTTGTAGAAATACTACAAGAGCAACCTTCAAGAAAATCAAAAAGATCAGTATTATTTTGGATTTCATTACATTTTAAAAATGAATCAAGCCCAAAATCTACTCTGTTCTGTTCAACTTTTGCAATATTTGTTTGTGTTTGTGGTTGCATTCTTGGGAACATCTCAAGACATGTCTTGGTAAAAAACTGATTGAAAGCTTCTTTTCGGAGAGTTACGGAGCACCCGATTGGGGCATTTTTTTTTACATGAAAACTTGCAATGGATTTTGTAGACCGTAAAATGTTTGGTCTTTGTCCAGTCCAAAGAAGCAGGGCGACAAAATAAGGTAACATTACAAGTTTTTCAGCATGAATAAACTGATTTGTTAAACTAATATGAGCTTTTAACAGTTTTGGGCATTCATGGATTGTGTTAACATCAAGTTTTAAAGCCATATCTCTCATTACAAGCTGTTCAGAAAATTGAAAATTAGTCATTCCGTTTCGACTTTTTTAAATAGATTAAATACTGAAGGATGATAAAGCTAAAACTTTACTTAAATTTTTGCTACGGAGTTCATAAGGTACCAAACTCTGGATACGTGTTCCAACTGGAGACATCTGCGCAGACAGAAGTGCGGCTGTATTTCGTTGAAATTTCAACGAACTCCCATCCTTACGATAAAGTGGAGCTTTTGTTTCTAGAATAACTGCTTTAAAAATTTGACCCTTTTTTACCTTTTGGGTTTGTTTTTTATTAAGTTCTTTTACAGTTACAAGAATGAACTCACCAATTCCGCCAATTCGTTGTTTTTTTTTATTTAAAACTTTAATACATACGACTTTTTTTGCTCCAGAGTTATCTGCTACATGCAGTTGTGAACCTACTTGGATCATAGACCATAATTTTTTTTTAAATACTCTCGATAAACTGAGTTTTGAGACAAAGTTTTTGTTGAGCAAGTTGGGCAGCTTGGGCAGCTAACTGAGCAGGAATTCCGTTTAATTCAAATAAAATTTGACCTTTTTTGACAGGACAAACCCAATGGTTAATAGACCCTTTACCTTTACCCATCCTAACTTCGGCTGGTTTTTGGCTAACCCCCAAATCTGGGAAAACTCGGATCCAAATTTGACCAGTTCTTTTAAGTTTTCGCGTCATGGCACGCCGTGCTGCTTCAATGCAAGCTGCAGAAAGGCGCCCGCAGTCTAAAGCTTGAATCCCATACATCCCAAAATTTAAGCTTTGCTTTTTAATCCCACTAACTTTTCGTTTTTGAAATTTTCTAAATTTTGTTTTTTTTGGTTGGAGCATTTAATAGTTTTTTTTTAAGATCTGTAACAAATCCAAACTTTTACACCTAAAATACCAAAGTTTGTAGAAGCTTTTGCTTCTGCATAATCCACTTTAGACGAAAAAACGTGTAAAGAAATTTTGCCAAATTTTGTTACTTCAGTTTTTGCCATTTCTACACCTTGTAATCTCCCCGAACATGAAATTTTAAACCCTTCAACAGTTGGATCTTTTTTTAAAAGAGTTTGAACAGTCCGAAAAATCTGTTTTACTGGTTTTTGTTGCTCAAGTGATCGGGCAATTGATTCAGAAAGAAATTTCGCACTTTTTGTTAGAGAATTTACTTTTACTGGCAACCAAACCATTTTTGTATTTGAATACTTTCCAGCAAGGCTCTCAATATGATTCATATAAAATTTCACATGGTTAATCACATTGGATTTTTGACCGTTAAAATTTTGAAAAAAAATAGGATTTTGACTCCCACTTTTTTCTTCAATAAATGATTGAAAAATAGTTTTTTTTAGAAATTTGTCCCATTCCAATTGGTTGGGTAAAAATGGCCAACGCTGAGATGTAATTGTTTGAAAAAAAAGTGTTGGTTCCAAATTCATCATTTTTTTTGTGAGTCTTTCATCAAAAATCCTGGGAGAACAGAAAAATGTGTGAACTTTAGATGTTGCAGGGAACTTTTGACAATAGGTTTGTGTGGCTTTGGTTCCAACTTGTGCAAAAACTTGATCAAAAAAAGTTTGCAGTTGTAGCTGATTGTGCAAAGTTTGGGAATACAATTTATTTGTATACCAAGAGGCTGTGAAATTTTTGTTTGTTTGTAGCCTTAGTGCAGTTGGAGAAATTTTTTGTCCCATATATTATTTTCTTTTCTCTTTTTTTTTATGCATTGGTTTTTTCCTTGTCAGCGCAAATTCACCAAATTTATGGCCAATCATCATTTCTTGCACTTGAAGTTCTACAAATGATTTCCCATTATGAATTAAAAATGTTTTTCCAACAAATTGGGGCAAAATTGAAGAAGCTCTTGACCAAATAACTTTTGTTTTTGATGAGAATACTTTTGGGTCAACAAAAGGGCCTTTCGACAGAGATCGTGTCATAAATTTTTGTATTTTTGCAAAAGTGGCGTAATTTGGTAGCCGCGTTACCTTGAGGTGGTAATAAACCTTGTTTGTGTGGGTTCAAGTCCCACCTTTTGCAATTTAAACACTTGTATGAGCTTTAAAACTACACTTTAATTGAATTCCATCAAGTTTAAGGAGTTTGATGCCGTCTAAAATAATTAAAAATGCAAGCGGATTTTTAATTTTAGTTAATCGGATACAAACTTGACAAGTCTTTAGTTGGACTTGTTCCCGAGATTTTTTATTTACGTGAGGTGATCTCAGTAAAGTATATTTTTTTAATTGCGTTGGTAAAGGTTGGACCGTAAGGTTCCAATCTTGCGATGTTTTTCTTTTCAGTGTTTCAGCAAAAAAAATCACAAGTTGAGAAGCTTTTGTCACTAGCACTTGCTCGTGAGATTTCAAAACCAATTGAATTTCCATAAAAATAATGTTTTTGCAGCCTACGGCCGGATTTGAACCGGGGACCTTTCCCTTACCATAGGAATGCTCTGCCAACTGAGCTACGAAGGCATTGGAGATGACCGGATTTGAACCGGTAACTTTATGCTTGCAAAGCATACATTCTGCCAATTGAAGTACATCCCCAAAAGTTTCATAGATACTGGAGAAAATGGGATTCGAACCCATGATACAATATAATTGTACGTTGATTTAGCAAACCAAAGCCTTCAGCCACTCAGCCATTTCTCCACAAAAAGATTTAGATTATGTTATTTGAACAAAAAAAACTAAAAAATTTCACATTGAATTTTGGTCCCCAGCATCCAGCTGCTCATGGTGTATTACGGCTTGTTCTTGAAATGAACGGTGAAGTCGTTGAACGAGCGGATCCCCATATTGGTCTTTTACACCGAGGTACTGAAAAGTTAATTGAATACAAAAACTATATTCAAGCGTTACCGTATTTCGATCGGTTGGATTATGTTTCAATGATGGCTCAAGAACATGCTTATTCTCTAGCAGTAGAAAATCTTTTAGACTGCCCAGTCCCGCAAAGAGCCCAATATATTAGAGTTTTATTCTCTGAAATTACTCGATTATTAAATCATTTACTAGCGTTAAGTTGTCATGCAATGGATGTAGGTGCTCTTACACCATTTTTATGGGCTTTTGAGGAACGTGAAAAGTTAATGGAATTTTATGAGCGAGTATCTGGTGCGAGACTACATGCATCATATGTTCGACCTGGCGGGGTTGCCCAGGATTTACCTCATGGATTATGTGATGATATTCACACATTTTGCCAAACCTTTGCTTCTAGAATTGATGAAATGGAAGAAATGTTAACCCAAAACCGAATCTGGAAGCAACGTTTAGTTGACATTGGAACTGTAACAGCAAAAGATGCAATTGCTTATGGATTCTCTGGGGTAATGCTTCGTGGGTCTGGTGTTGCTTGGGACCTTAGAAAAACCCAACCTTATGAGGTATACGACTCATTAAATTTTGATATCCCAGTTGGATCTCAAGGTGATTGCTATGACCGCTATCTAATTCGAATTGAAGAAATGAGACAAAGTCTTAGACTGATTGCCCAATGCTTAAATAAACTTCCCCAAGGTCTTGTGAAAGTTGATGACAAAAAAATTTCGCCACCTTCAAGAAAACATATGAAAGAATCAATGGAATCTTTAATCCACCACTTTAAATTATTTACAGAAGGTTTTGTTGTTCCTGCGTCGGAAACATACGTAGGCGTTGAAGCACCTAAAGGTGAATTTGGTGTTTATTTAGTAAGTAATGGTACCAATAAACCGTACCGATGTAAAATCCGTGCCCCGGGTTTTGTTCATTTACAAGCCCTTGATTTTATGGCAAAACATCATTTACTTGCAGACGTTGTAACAATCATTGGGACCCAAGATATTGTATTTGGTGAAGTAGATCGATAATTTTGCTTATTTAGTTCGGGAAAAACGGGATTTGAACCCGCACCAACCGGCGTGACAGGCCGGGACTCTACCAACTAAGCTACTTTCCCTTAAAATTAGGTGTTAACGGATTCGAACCGCTGACATTTTCGGTGTAAACGAAATGCTCTACCAACTGAGCTAAACACCCAAAAAAATAAGTTTTATGATTGAATATGTACCAATTTTGTTGTACATTTTTGTAAGTGCTTTACTTTCTGGATTAATCCTTAGCTTATCTTTCTTTGTTGCTACGCAAAAACCTGACCCAGAAAAAACGTCGGCTTACGAATGTGGGTTTGATCCATTTGAAGATGCAAGAGCAAAATTTGATATTAGATTTTACTTAGTTGCAATCTTATTTATTATTTTTGATTTAGAAGTTACATTTTTATTCCCATGGGCTATTTCTTTAAGAAATATCGATTTATTCGGGTTCTGGACAATGATGATTTTTTTAATTATTTTAACTATTGGATTTGTCTATGAATGGCGCAAAGGTGCATTAGAATGGGAATAAAAGTCAAAGAGATTGGGAGACGAGCTCGTCTCCCAAATTTTTGACTTGGTTTATGCTTTAAATTGTTTAGTAAATTTATCACATAACTCAGCAAGTTTCGACATTGTTTGATCAGATAACGATCCTTCAGATTTAATTGTTTGTAATAAAGAAGAATCAACAGTTTTTAATAACCCTTCTTCATATGAAGCAATCTGTGACACTTCTAATGAGTCTAAATACCCTTTAGTTGCAGCAAAAATAACTACAACTTGTTGTTCTACACTCATTGGCACAAATTGGCCTTGCTTTAAAACTTCAGTCAATCTTGATCCACGATTTAATAAATATTGGGTTGCTGCATCTAAATCTGATCCAAATTGGGCAAATGCTGCAACTTCACGGTACTGGGCGAGTTCAAGTTTTAATGAACCTGACACTTGCTTCATAGCTTTAAGTTGAGCAGCTGATCCAACTCGACTTACAGATAAACCTACGTTAATCGCTGGTCGAATTCCTTTGAAAAACAATTCCGTTTCTAAAAAGATTTGTCCATCAGTAATTGAAATTACATTCGTAGGAATATAAGCAGATACGTCACCTCCTTGTGTCTCTACAACTGGAAGAGCTGTCATTGATCCACCACCTACTTCATCAGACATTTTTGCTGATCGTTCTAGTAAACGTGAGTGTAAATAGAAAACATCCCCTGGGAAAGCTTCACGACCAGGCGGCCTTCTAAGCAGAAGAGACATTTGTCTGTACGCAACGGATTGTTTACTTAAATCATCATAAATAATTAAAGCGTGCATCCCATTATCTCTAAAATATTCTGCCATTGCGCACCCTGAATAAGGTGCAAGAAACTGAAGTGGGGCAGGATCCGATGCTGTCGCTGCTACAATAATTGAGTAGTCTAAAGCATTTCTATCTTGAAGAACTTTTACAAGTTGGGCTACAGTTGAACGTTTTTGTCCTACAGCTACATAAACACAATACAGTTTTTTTGATTCATCGTTTGACTCATTAATAGATTTTTGATTCAAAATTGTATCAATTGCAATCGCTGTTTTCCCAGTTTGGCGGTCTCCAATAATAAGCTCACGTTGACCGCGACCAATTGGTACAAGACTGTCAACTGCTTTTAATCCAGTTTGCATTGGTTCATGCACAGATTTTCTAGCAATAATTCCAGGAGCTTTTAATTCAACACGTCGAGGGGTTACATTAGGGATTGGGCCTTTCCCATCAATTGGGTTTCCTAACCCATCAACTACACGTCCAAGCATACCTTTTCCAACTGGGACATCTACAATAGATCCAGTTCTTTTTACGATGTCACCTTCACGAATATTTGTGTCACTTCCGAAACAAACAATTCCGACATTGTCGTTTTCTAGATTAAGCGCCATTCCTTTAATTCCACTGTCAAATTCGACCATTTCTCCAGATTGAATTTTATTTAATCCATAAACACGCGCAATTCCATCTCCAACTGAAAGAACCCTTCCAATTTCGTCAATATTTAAATCTGAATAATGGTTTGAAATACGTTGCTCAAGTAAATTTGATAATTCCATTGCTGAAAGACTCATAAATATGTATTTTTTTTGATTTTTACCAATTGGTTAGTTAAATACTTCAATAAAATAATTAAAATTTTTGCGGGATTACTTCCCAAGGACTTCGAAATTCAAATTTTCTGAATTGTTGAGCAAGTTCAACCGGCTCAGCAATTACTCTTTTTTTCGAATCATCGTACTTAAATTCAAGATACCCTGAAAGTGGGAAATCTTTCCTTAAAGGGTGGCCTTCAAAACCATAATCTGTAAGAATTCTTCTTAAATCAGGGTGGTTTAAAAAACAAATTCCAAACATATCCCAAGTTTCCCTTTCAAACCAATTAGCAGAAGGGAAAAGATGTGTAACTGAGTCAATTGGGGTTGTTTCAGCACTTTTAACTTTTACCCTAATTCTCTGATTTTGTTGAAGACTCAATAAGTGATAAACAACTTCAAATCGAGAACTTCTTGAAGGATAATCAACAGCAGTTAAATCGACTAACATTTTAAACTGAGTTGTTGAGTGTTGTTGCAAAGTTTCAAGCACTGGAAGAATAAAAGATGCATTTTTTAATACAATTGTAAGTTCTCTAGACTGGACAACTACTTTTTGAACCCATTTTGGAAAAAGAAGCAAGAGTGAGCTGTTCATGATTCAAACCATTTTTTTACAATAAATAACTAGTTTTACCTGTTATACCAAAGAAGAGTGGTTTTGTTCTGTGCAATTTTCTTCTGCAGTTGTAACAAACCGTAAAGCAAAGCTTCAGCGGTTGGTGGGCATCCAGGTACGTAGATATCAACAGGAACAATACGATCACACCCCCTAACTACTGAGTATGAATAGTGATAATAACCTCCACCATTTGCGCAAGATCCCATAGAAATTACCCACCTAGGCTCAGGCATTTGATCATAGACTTTTCTGAGTGCTGGGGCCATTTTATTTGTGAGTGTGCCTGCCACAATCATTACATCTGATTGCCGTGGACTTGGACGAAAAATCATTCCAAATCGATCTAAATCATAACGAGCTGCTCCTGTATGCATCATTTCAACTGCGCAACAAGCTAAGCCAAAAGTCATCGGCCAAAGAGATCCTTGACGGGCCCAGTTAATTAAGCCATCAACTTTCGAAATAATGTATTCACTAGAAGAGGCTTGACGGTTAGAAAAACTTGATTCCATAACACAAGATTTTTTCGCCTTCTCTCCCAACTGAATAAAAACATTCGTTGGCATAGAGAAAACATTTATGAAAAAAAAGACTATATGACAACTTTTGAAGATCCAATTTTGCTTTTTTTGCAATTTAAAAGTTTTCAAACGAATCAAATGAATGATTTTAAAGCAAAACTTTCGAAAATTGACCCAAATGTAAGTTTACACCTTGCAAATAAATTCAGCAATTTTCCCTATTTTTGTAAAAGTTCAACATTTATTTTAAGTTTACCAAAGGTATCTTACTTAGAACAAATTTTTGTTGACGAGGAATTAAAAGAAAATAGTTTTATTGGACTAAAGTTTACCAAACTAGAATGCATTTTAATTGGAGTAATTTTTCAAAATAAAAAGGTTAACTTAGACGAAGTGAAAAAATTATTTAAACTTAATTTATCCAGTTTTCAAATGTTGACTACATTAGCAAAAACAAATAGACTTGTTCCATTTTTAAAATCACGCCTAACTTTTCTCCCAATTCTCTTAAAGGCGAATAACGGGAATTGAACCCGTATTTCCAGAGTCACAGTCTGATACTTTGACCAATTAAGTTATATTCACCATGAAAGGTTAGAGACGGAATTGAACCGTCATTCTAAGATTTGCAATCTTATACATTACCATTAT
>VIBB01000053.1:0-13093 GCA_009618215.1 Ostreococcus sp. SAG10 | reverse complement strand
GAAATCCCGATGTCCATCTCGGAATCCATGGCGTCGTCCGCCGTCCGTACGGCTCAAAAGAGCGAAGCCGCGCTCATCATCACCCTGTCCAGAACTGGTACCACCGCTCGCTTGATCTCCAAATACAGGCCGAGCGCACCCATCTTGTCTGTCTGCTACGCCGAAGAGAAGGATCCGGCGAGCACTGCCCGCCGTTCTCTCATCAGCCGCGGCATCATTCCGATTATTCAACCGCCGGAGTGGGCTCAAGGTAACGCCGTTGTCCCGCAGCAAGTCATGCGTAACGCCATCCTCTACGCGCGTGACACGCTCGGCTTGATCAAGCCGGGTGACTCCATTGTTGGCGTTCACCGTCTCCTGGGCGAAGCGATCTTGAAGGTCGTTGAGTGCCCGGTCGGTAACGACTTCTAAACATTTTTTCGCTCATCTGTGCTATATTTGTCCCGCACGTTACGAGTCCCGCAGCAACGATTCCGCTGGTTTGCTATTAAATATCCTACGATAGTAAAATCTCGCTCACTCGTCCTCCGCGAAAATCGAGTCCATCATCTGCTTAAACTCGGCGATGCTCTCAACGCCCGCCATCGGAGCAATCCAGCGCACGGAATCGGGCCCCGATTTCATCTCAGAGACAGTCGCCTCGTGGTCGGTCATCGGTGTGACTGGTGGTGCCGTTGGCGCTATCGGTCCCTCGCGCGAGCCGGGCTCTTCTTCGGGATCGACGCATAGACCCGTGGGACCAACGTCGCGCGCGAGCTTGATAATCGTCTCCGCGTCCTGTCGCGTGTATTCACGCGAGAATCGTGACTCGTCTGACTCGTCGCGCTCATCCGCCGCCGCGATGTCCTCGATAGTCGCCTCGGTTCGTCTGAGCCTCGATGAAACCGTCGGTTTTTCCTTCACCCTCTGCTCCAAGTCGTTCATCATTCTGAGAGTCTCGGTGTGCGTCAACGACACGTCGAGAGGAAAACGCATCGGTTTTTCTGTCGGCGCGGAAGTCTCTCGCGCGCGCGGTTCCGACGCATCCGGTGCCCTTTTCCCTTTCATGCCGATGAAAGCCGCATACGGATCCCATTCGCTCTTTTCCTTTTCCACGCTCTTCTTCGCCGACGGCATCGGAGGTTCAAAACTCTCCGCTCGATCGCCCTTACTCAACGGCGTCGGCATCAAACTGAGCTTCGCTCTCGGTCTCGGCGGCGAGATCGGCGCCGACGTCGACTGAGGCACCACCTCCGGCTCTCGACTCGGCGAGTTCACCGTCTCGAGAGCTCTGTCCACTATCCCGTCTCCCAGGATTTCGCGCAACTCAGCCTCCAGCGCGCCGAGCCGCTCCAGCGCGGACACCGGATCGGTGTCATCGTTCTCCTCTTCATCATCCAGTCTCGACGTCTCGGCGTGCGCCGATACCGCCGAGAGCCAGTCCTCGTCGGCGACGTCCCGTCGCGTCTCCGCGAGCGCCCGGGCGTCCGACGCCGTCCCCGACTCCAACTCCCGCAGCACTCTCGGCAGATCGCGCATGAGTATTTTCGCGTGGGCTCGATCCTCGTCGCTCAGCGTCGTCGTCGAGACGCCGTCGTCGTCGAACGATGCAAAAGATGACGACGTCTCGGCCGTTGGACCGCTCGAACGATAATCATCCTCTCGCGGTCGAGTTGCGCGCTCCTCGGCGATGATTTCGAGCGCCGCGGCTCGAACGTTCGTCTCGTACGACGTGTCTCCCGCGCGCATCGGGTCCTCGACGCGTCTCTCTCGCGCGAGACGGGGCGCGTTTTGGCGACAGAGAGACAACAGAACAGAACAATTTTCGAGCGCGCGTCAAGGCGGCTCGTGTCGAGCGTCGCGTTCGCGCCGTTTCGGGAGCGCCGATGGCGAGGTACTGTTACATGAGCGACGCGAACTATCGATCGTCGAGGCCGTCTAAGTCGTCGAAAATGTCAAACTCTTCCTTTTCGTCTTCGCGTTCTTCGGGATCGAGCCTGCACTCGCGAACGAAAAATGTTGACGCGAATCGACCCTTGCGATATCGTCGCGCGATGACGCGTCGCTCGGTTTCGTCGAAATCGCGTCCGGGAGCGCCCTGGTCGTACCGCCCGCACTCGACGACGAGTTGATCGTCCACGGATTCTATGAGCACCCAAATGTTATTGGGCAAAAAGACGAGAGGAGAATTTCCTCCGACGACGTACTCGCCGCCCATGGACCAACTCGACGGAGATTTGACCGCCCACCACGGAACGACGATCATGCCCTCTGGCTCGCGCGCCGCCGCTTCTCTTTCCTCTTTCGCCCGTTTTTCTTCGGCTTCTTTTTCGGCAGCGGCGGCGGCGACGAGCGCGCGGTCATCCGGTTTCTCCCGCGCGAGCTTTTGCGCCGCGCCCGCGGCGGCGGACGAACCGCTCGCGCTCTCCGCGTTGCGATCCTCGGGCACGTGCTCCAAAGCCTCGATCGCTATGAAGGTGACGCCGTTGACCGCTCTCCATTCTCCCAAACTCACCGCGTCCTCCGCTAAAATATCACCCTCCGCCGGACTCTTCGCCTTGAGCCCCGATTCGCTGGACGTCTCGTGTGTGACGTCTACTTTTGACATTCTCCAGTCTCGCTTTTCGCCCGGCGCCGCTTTGACCGTGATTTCAACTCGACGTCGTTCGCCGGGAGCATCCTCCTCGGCGAATGCAAACGTAAATTTCGCCTCCGCGCCCTCGACGCACTCGGGCAGAATTTTCGGTCCATCGGCGTAACACCCTTGCACTATGAACATTTTCCCCATCTGTCCGCCCGCGCACACGTCCAACGACTCGGTCATCGCGACGTCGCTCTTCCCGTACTCGCACCCGGCTTCCGGATACAAACGAGACGTCTCCAGTCTCAATCCATCCCCATCGTTCGTCATCGCCCCTCGGGTGACGATCTGCCACTCCATCACGTCCACGCCGTACTCTTTGAACGCATCCGGGACGTACCGCTCCGGAAGAGGCATCGCGCGTCCCGTCTTTCCATCGAACGTCGCCGCCGCGCCCGCGTACTCGCCCGCGTGCGCGGCGACGAAGTCCTCCCACACATCCTCCGGCGGCCACTCCGCGTTCGGTCGCAACGCGCGGACGCCGACGACGCCCCTCGCGCGTCCTCGCGCGCTTTCGCCCCTCCCGCGCCGACGACCGCGGTCACCGACGACGCCACCGACGACCGCGGTCACATTCGCGCGCGCGCGCGTCCCCGGCGGCGACATGACGATGACGCGTCCGTCGACCCCTCGCGTCGCGTCGCGTCGCGCTCGTTCCCTCGTCCCCTCGCGCGCGTTCCCTCGTTCCCTCGCGCGCGTCGCGCCGTCGCGCCGTCGCGCTGTCGCGTCGGGTCGTCGGGTCGTCGGGTCGTCGGTCGGTCGGTCGGTCGGATGAAAAGGTGACGATGAAAAAGTGCACCGAACGCCTCAAACGTGTGACGCTCGAACGGCGCACATCGCGGCGCGGGAGTCGGTGCAGATGGGATGCGTGCGGTCGCGAGTAGTCGTGAGCGCGTGTTACGGCAGCGTCGGGGACGTGGCGCCGTGTCTGTGGATGGCGAATGTGATTGGCGCGGCGTTCGGCGGCGAGCTCGACGTGGCGTGCGCGACGAATCCATACTTTCAGTCTGAATTGCGGGATGACGTGCGTTTCGTGGCGGTCGGGGACGAGAGAGAGTACGAGGAGATGTTGTGTCGATCGACTCGCGAGATGTCGCACGCGAGAGACGGGCGACGCGTGGTGCGGTGGTGGTTGTCGCATTTGGACGAGCATTTCGACGCGTTGACAAAGCTCGTCGAAGGCGCGGATCGAACGATCATTCTGGCGCACACGCTGGATCTCGCCGTACGATTGTTGGAGGAACTGGACGAACATCCGAACGTGAAGTGTTACTCGGTGGTGTTGTCCCCGGCATTGCTTCGAACGTCGGATGAGTGCGTGTTGCCATTTCTTCAAGAGGCGATGTGGTTCATCCCGAAGCGCGCGGCGCGCCGGATCGCCGATTTCTTCGTCGATCGAGTCTTCGCGCCCGAGCTCAACGCGTTCAGACGGAAGAGACTCGGCATAAAGACACCCGTTAGAGGCGTGTTCGCCGCAGAGGGATGGTTTTTGTGTCGACACGTGGTCGCCATGTTTCCCGAGGTGTTCTCCATCGTGAAATCAAACACTGCTCGCGTCGTGCATCAGGTTGATTTTCCTTACGCACACGCGGACTCGAGCGACGCGCACGAGTGCGCGATTTCACGCGTGCAAGAGTTCGTGACGAGCGACGATGTACCCACCGTCGCCTTCGTTTCTGCGAGCGGACATCCACCCTTCGCCTCAAAGTTTTTCCGCAAAGCCGCAAAGGCGATGGCTCGCCTCGGCGGGGGAATCGCTAAGGCAATCTTCCTGACGACCGATCGGAGTCATTTCGAGAAACGCGACTTGCCTCCGAACGCGCTTCACGTCAATTATCTACCCCTCACAGCGTGTGTCGACGGACGCGTGCGTTTGAGCGCATTGGTGTACCATGGAACAATCGGGTGCGCCGCCGCGGCGCTGCGATCCGCGATGAAGCATGTCGTTGTGCCTGCCGCGTTCGATCAACACCACAACGCCGCGTTGCTTTCGCGTTTAAACGTGGCGAGAGTCATTCCAATGCACCGTTTGACTTCAAAAGTATTGGCTCGCACGCTCGAACAAACTCTGCGAGACGAAAGTATGCACCGAACCGCGAAGACGGTCGCGCAGCGCATTCGCGGCGATCCACGGGCGCGCGTGGCGGACATCATCGCGAATGCATTAGCACAATCCACGCACTGAATATCTAATGTACAACATCTAACACAGGGATGACACAAAGTCGAGTTCCGCGCCGTCGCTCTCGCTTTCGCTCTCGTCTGAAATGTCTCTCGCCCAAGACCGCACGCGCGCGCGCTCTTTTTCCCGCCTCTCCACCGATTGCACCCTTCGGAGTTTCTCCGCCGAGGTCACGCCGTCCTCATCGTTGTTATTTTTCACGAGCGGACTGGCAGCGGTGGATGTCGTGATTCGCGGCGCGTTGGCTCGCAATACGGCACCCCAAGTGAGACGGTGCCCGCAACTCGCGCACGGTCCCGCCTCTGGAATCAAACGACTCCTCCACGTCAGCGCTTCGTCCCCTACGCTGTCAAAGAAGTGTCTCGCTAAACACGTTGCGTGAAATCGCGCACCGCACGCGGTGCACCCGACACTTCTATCGATCTGCACTAATTTCCCGCACGCGCTCGCCCTGCACGCCGTCGTCGCCGCCGCCGTCGACACGCTCGGCGTTCCGATCTCCCCGTTCGCGTCCACGTTCAGCGAGCGCTCGCCCATATCTGTGTCATCATCCTCGTCCCGTCCCGCGTTCCCGCTCAGTTCCACCAGACGCTCCATCTCTCGCGTCGTCGTTTCCGCCACGTCCACGTGCGACGGAATCGTCCCTCTATATTTTTCAATCAACGCCGTTCCCCTCTCGCTCATGCAGTGCACCGACAACGGCATGTGCCGCCACGGTGCCAATCCAAGCATCTCGCACATCAACTGCGCCTTTTTCGTCGGCGCCGTGGACTTATCGGTGATCTTCGCGCGCGCCGCCGCCTCTCGCGTCGCCCTCGAGCGCGCCGGATGCTGCCACGCCCACTCAAACTGTAACGCCTGCGTCTTGCTCGCGAAGCCGGAGACGACGAGCACCATCTCACATGGTCGCAGCGACGCCGTGTACCGCGCACCGTTCGCGATCGCGCCGTTGTGTTGCGCCAAGCGTCGCGGGGGATTGACGGTGAAACCGACGTACGATTTTCCTCGTCGGGACGGATCGAGCGAGACGACGAGGTAACACGCGAACAGGGCGCGCGTCGGTGGGTCGTCGTCGTCTCGCTCGTCCGCCGCGCGCGAGGGGGACGCGCGAGACATGGCGGATGACCCGCGTCGCGAGGTGAGGCGAAGGTGATTTAAAGCGCGAGCGACAGGTGCGAAGCGCCGACGCGAGCGGGGACGTTCGTTCGCGCGTGCTATGGAGAAAATGTTACAACACGGCGTCGTCGCTCGAATCTAAGGCCTGGGCGATGATTCGAGAGTTTTCGGCGTTATGAATGGCGAGCGAACCGGTCGCGGGCGCCGCGCTGGGCGGCCGACCGATGAAACGTAAACCGGCGTCGTTGAGCGCGCGACTGATGCGCATGGTGGTGGCGATGCGAGGGGCGACGAAGGCCCAATAGCCCATATTTTTGGGTTCCTCCTGCGCCCAGACGAAGTGAGCGTTGGGATAACGTTGGATTCGACGCGCCAGGGCGTCATGCGGGAATGGGAAGAGTTGCTCGACGCGCACGAGGGCGACATCGTCAATCTTCTTCGTCAATCGTTGGCGGGCGAGTTGGTAGTATATCTTTCCCGTGCAGAAAATTACGCGTTTGATCTCTGAAGTTGGCTTGAGCGGGATGTGTTCGTGTCGCGTCACGTCGTCGCCGGCGTCTCCGTCGGCGATGACGCGGCGGAACGAAGACCTTGGAGCAAAGTCGAGCAGTTTCGACACGCAGTGTTTGTGATGAAGGAGCGTTTTCGGCGTGAGCACGACGAGAGGCTTCGTGTGTGGCGAACTCGCTTGGCGACGCAACGCGTGGAAATACTGCGCTGGCGTGGACGGCTGGACCATGATGAAGTTGGCGCGCAACATGACGGACGCTCGCGCACGGTGCCGCATGTACCGAATCCAATCCCGTCTGTGAATTTTGCCGGTGGGTCCGAAATACGCCTCGACGTCGTCCCACATACCGCTCTCGTGAGCCTCGCCCGCGTATCTTCCGTGTGCATTGCTCTCGGTGCTGTCCTCGCGGCAAAGCTTTGACCTGACGCTCTCGAGGTCGATGAAATCGTCTTCGCAGGGTTTGAGCGCGTCGAACGTGCGCTCGGCGATTGCGACGTCCCATTCCGTGTTGCCCGGTAAAGAGTCTGGATCATCGTTCGCCGCGGCGAGCCAACGCTCGGGTCTCGCTGAAGAGTGATCCGGACCTTGTCCTTCGTAACCGTGAGGTAGTAGAAGGACGATTTTACTCCTCTGGCCCCATCGCTCTTCGCCAGAGCAAATGAATTGATCGATGATGACTTGGGCGTTATTCGCAAAGTCACCAAACTGCGCCTCCCATAAAACGAGCGCTTCTTTACCGATTTCCGACGCGAAGCCGTACTCGAATCCCAGCACCGCGTGTTCGCTCAACGGCGAGTTGGCGGCACAAAATTTATCTTGCGGGCCTATGCGCATGTTGTCCAGAGGTATGTGCTCGTATGACGTGCGACTGCAGTACACCGCCGCGTGACGCTGATTAAATGTCCCTCGAACGCAATCTTGTCCGCTCAATCGCACGTGAACGTGCGATCCCACTCGATCTTCCTCTTTTTGGCCCTTCCACCACGCGACGTGGTTTTGCCATCGCTCATCGCACGGGTGCATGAGTAGAGAACCGAAAGCGAGAGCCTCGGCCGTGGCCCAATCTATTTTACCGGCGCCTTTCTGCGCCTCCGGCTCCATGGCTTGCCGGCGCGCCTCAAAGAGCGTCTTCACGTACGGATGAAGTTCAAAGTCTAATTCCTCCGGCGGGGACGTGATGGAGTGACAAATCTCCTTCAGAGCGTCCGACGGCATGCCCGTTCCAGACGCCGTCAAAAGCGCCTCTCGACCTGAAATACCGTTCTTCACCGAATGCGTCGTCGCAAGCCACGACTCGGTGGTTTGAACAAAATCCTGATGCGTGGCGCTGTCCGCTACGAAGTCTTTCTTGATTTCTTCTCGCACGGAACTCAGTTCGTCGCCCGCCAACAAACCATCCGCCACACACGCGTTCGCGTACGTCTCCGCGACTCTGCACGTGGCTTGTATTCTTCTAGACATGAGTGGCAACGTGATCGATGGATCATCGAGCTCGTTGTGACCGAATCTACGGTAGCACACGTAATTGACGACGACGTCGGATTGGAATTCCGTGCGATAATCAGCAGCCAGTTGCATGGCTCGAACGACGGCGTCTGGATCGTCGCCGTTGACGTGTATGATCGGCGCGCCGTATGCTTTTGCCACATCGCTCGGGTGTGGACTCGAACGCGCCCGGCGAGGAACGGTGGTGAAACCGATTTGGTTATTCACCACAACGTGCACTGTTCCTCCCGTCGTGTAATCCGGCAAATCTTGCAACTGCATGACTTCTGCGTTCTGTCCGAGCCCACAGAACGATGCGTCGCCGTGAAGTAACAACGGCAGAACATGTGAGCGCGCGGCTTCACCCTTTCCGTCCGGATCGCGCCTAAACTGTTGCGCTCGCACCACGCCGCTGACCACGGCGTTGACCATCTCTAAATGACTAGGATTCGGCACGAGACTCAACGCGACTTGTCGAGCCTCTGAGCCGTCTTCGACCGCGACGTTCACCACTGTGCGCGCGCCGAGATGATATCGCACGTCGCCGACGAAAAAAGAAGATCTGTCGTCCACGATTTCAGCGCAAATCGCACCCAGAGGTTTTCTAAAGACGTTGTGCAAGACGTTGAGCCTTCCTCGATGCGCCATTCCAATGACGATGCTCTCCACACCTCGCTCCGCAGCGCGCTCGACGAACGCCTGTAAACCGGGAACTAAACTCTCCGCCCCCTCTAAACCAAATCTCTTCACCGATGGAAATTTCTCCGCTAAAAACTTTTCCAAATGATCCGCGACGAGCAGTCTATTCAGCGTTCGCCGTCGATCCTTCGCGCGCGGACTCACCGGTCCACTCTCCACTTGTTCCCTCAACCAACGCTTCTTCGACTTGCTCGTCAAATGATGACACTCGACGCTCATCGTACCGCAATACACGTCCCTCAAACGTTCGAATAATTCATTCGCCCGCCACGACGTCTTGGTCCTCGTTCCGCTCGGATCCAACGTCGTCGCGTCTTCTCCCAAATAAAACTCCCGCGTCGGCGTCGCGTCCGACAACCCCAGATACGTCGACAGACTCACACACTCTCCCCCGACGTAAAAGTGATCGGGATACGCCTGTAGCATGGCGTGAATGTCCCTGGCGTCCGCCGGCGTCGTCGCCTCCATGGTTTCGTACCCTTTGGTAATCGGCCCCAAGGATCGTCCCAAGGGGTCCAACGGTGCGGTGAGATGGCCTCTCGCGCGCACCGCGCGCATTAAATCCACTAAAATCAACGCGTCTCGCGTCTCGTTCGCGCGCGCGCCTCGTTCCGCCGTCCCAGTCGCGCGCATCGCGTCGGCATCCGCGCGCGAACTAACGGTTCGAGGTCCTCGCGCCGTCGCCTCGAACGCGCGTTCGACGCGCGCATCCGTCGTCCTCGACGCGCGGACGCGATCGACCGCGCGAGAGACGACGGCGAGCGCGCGCGCGGTTCCGCGAGAGGTCGACATCGCGCCTCGCGGCGTCGCCTCGCGCGCGGCAGTGACGACCGTCGCGGAGCACCACTTCTCGCCTCGCGGACGCCGATTGTCCGACGCGCGAATGTCCGCCGACGCACCGGCGTCGCCGAGCGCGTCGCCCGCGATCCTCGTCGACGCGTGCCAGATCGAGGCGACGATCGCGCGGTTGGCGCACCAACCGACGCTCGGGCACTCCTACGCGGTGGCGCACGCGAAATCGCGGGCGAAAGATTTCCTCGAGGAGGCGCGCGCTCTTCGCGCGACGCGCGAGGGACCGTGCGCGAGGGCGAAAGCGGACGCGATGTTCGCGCGAGAGGCGATCGAGGGCGTCGCGCGCGCCGACGTTCGCGCGTGTCGACGACGATGCGAGCGGTTGATCGCGCGGGTGGACCGATTGGCGCGCGATGTACGGGGTACCGCTTGTCCGAATGATACATAGTGTGTGTGATTCAGGAGGATCACGTAAAGTTTAGCGATTCACGATAGTTTTTAGCGTAGCCACATGTAGTACTAAAAGACAAACAAGACCATGTATCATTCCGTGAAACCAAACGATCGGACGTACGGAACGTCCCGCGCAGCGCGTCCGCGACCTCGCGCGCGCGTCCGCGCGTTCCGCCTTTCTGACGCGCGCGAGCTCACGAGCAGCCATGAGCAAGAGAGGTGCGACGAACGATATCGTTTCCCCCGCGCGCACGCGCCCGCGCTCGTTCGCGAGGTCGCGATTTCGACCGCACGCGCGCGACCGCGCGAGAGATCCGCTCCGCGCGAGCGCTCTAGGGCTTTCCACTGGATGGACGATGATGACTGACTCCGCGCGCGCGCGATCGACGCAGGTGGCGGTAACGCCTCCGGTACCAAGTACAAGATGTCCTACGGTCTCCCCGTCGGCGCGGTGGTGAACTGCGCGGACAACACGGGGGCGAAGAACCTGTACTTGATCGCCGTCAAGAGTACGTTCGTCTCGCGCGCGCACGAAAACCCTGGGAGACCGGCGCGCGAGGAGAGGACGCGCGGGGTCGATGACGATGCGAGTTCTCGCGAGATGGACGCTAGGGGTGACTCCTTGGACGACGTGCGAGTCGTCGCGTGATTTTCGACCGCTCGATCGACGATGGTGACGAACGTGACGACTGACTCGAACGATTCGTTTCGCGCGCGTAGGATGGGGTTCCCGCCAGAACCGACTTCCGGCGGCTAACCCGGGTTCCATGGTCATGGCGACGGTGAAGAAGGGTAAGCCGGACTTGCGTAAGAAGGTTTTCCCGGCGATCATCGTGCGTCAGCGTAAGCCGATTCGTCGTAAGGAAGGGTTGATCATCTACTTTGAGGATAACGCGGGCGTCATTTGCAACCCGAAGGGTGAGTTGAAGGGGAGCGCCATTGCGGGGCCGGTCGCCAAGGAATGCGCCGACCTCTGGCCGCGGGTCGCGAGTGCCGCGAGCTCCATCATCTAGATTGAATGCATGAGACGGTGCGCTTGTGTAGCGTCGCGTGTGAAATAGCCAAGAGAAGGTTCATTCCGGTAAACAGCGCGCCTCTCCTCTCCTCTCGACGCGACTACTTTCCACGTCACACCGCCGCGCGGGGCGCGTTCGCGCGTTCGCGCGTCGTGCGAACGCACGCGTGCGATGACGCTCGCGCGTTCCGCGGTCCTCGCGCGAGTGGTCGCGCCGGCGGCGTCGTTCGAGGGCGCGCGTCGCGCGGCGCGCTCTCAGAGTCCCAGGCGCATCTTCGGTCGTCGTCTTCAACGGTCGCGCGCTCGCGCGCGCGCGCTCGAGAGCGGCACCGAGGACGACGGAAACGCGATGGTCGGCGTCCCGGTGGGCGATCTCGTCGACGCGTCGGCGAAATTTGCGTACGCGTGGGTTATTTTCGGTTACGTCATCCCGAGCGCTCTCGCAACCGTCGGCGTCGGCGAGGTCGCGTCTTCGGCGGATGTCGCGGGTGAGCGAGCCATGACGTTGAGCGTCATTATGCTCGCGTGTGAAACCGCGAAAGCCGTCGCGACGGTGCGCGCTCTCGACGGCATCGATCGAGGCGTCGCGCATTCGTTCGCCCCGGAGTCGGTTGGAGTCGCGTCGGAGGGTCTTCGTTACGGACTCACCGCGAGCGTCGCGTCGCGGATCGTCGATGCCGTGTACGCGTCGCTATTTAATTTTCAAGTCGACTCGAGCGTGGACTCGTCGAGCCTCATGGAGAGCGCCGAAGATCCTTTGGCGACGGCGTGCTCTGTCGCCGCTTCGTGCGTGGTGGCTCCGTTTCTCGAGGAACTCTTCTTTCGTGGGTTCTTGTGCGAAGACATACGCGCCCGAACGCGTTCTGACGTCCTCGCGATCGCACTTTCATCGATCATCTTCGCCGCCGCGCACTTTTCACCGCAAGATTTCGCATCCCTGGCGACGTGCGGCTCGCTCTTCGCGCTCGCTCGGCAGAGTCCCGGAGGCGTGCGAGCATCGATCTTGGCGCACGCGACGTACAACGCGAGCGTCCTCATCGAACCATCATTAGTCTAAGCCTGCATTTTGTATTTTTGCGCTAGTTTCTAGGTATGACTACGTTTCCGCCCGCGCGGTCGTCCGGAAAAAGGACTCGCCCCTCTCCTCCTCCTCTCCCCGACCCGATCTCTCAATCCTTCACCCGTTCCAACTCCGCCAATCGCTCCATGATCGCACGCTTACTCGTGTCTTGCAACTCCCCGCCGAGTATGAACTCGTCCACGAGCAGATACACCTTTTGAAAGTTGAACACGAGGTCGAGCTCGCACACGTTGGCAAAGAAGTGATCCAGCATCTCGACGAATAAGTGAATGGATTCCAAGTGCGTGAGCTCGTTATCGTTCAGATCGACGCACAGAGAGAAGAATAAACCCGCGTATCGTCGGTACACAACCTTGTAGTTTCGAAACTCGACGAAATTCGTGTGTGTTGGGTCGCGATTGACGACGAGTCGGTGCACCTCGTACTCTAATTTTCGCTTCTCGTCGTCCGCGAGCGGGACGTAATACTTGGCGAGACGGGTCTTGCCCTGTCGGTTTTGGAGCAAGATAAACCTGATCATCGCGCGTGCGCGTGCGCGTGCGCGTGCGCGCCGAAGATTGGGGCGGTGCGCTCGGGGAAGTGACGCGAGGATGGGATTCGCAGTCTCCTCTACGCTGGGCGCTTGGCGCGCTTCTTTGTTAATTTAAATTTATTACGTGCCTGCTAACTATCGCGAAGATGCGTTTCGTGCGAGAAAGAATATGACGTTCGTGCGTGGCGTCCGCGCACCGCGTTTACTCTGGAACTTGGACCACCTTGAGCACGGCTTCACCCATGATGCGGTGCACGCCGACGATGTGGTCGCCGGGCTTGACTAAGCCGAGAATGTCCCGACAGTAGATGATGGCGTTGTGCATCACCTCTTGCGGGTGACCGCTGTCGCCTCTCCACGCCGGATTCTCTAATATAGGCACGAGACCGCGCGTGGCGAGAGAGCGGTGAAGAACGTTCAACGCACGGCCCGGGAACTCGGGTTCTTCGATGCACACGTTGACGACGCGCGCGGTGGGACGATACTTGGCGATCAAGCGAGCGGTGTGACCGGTTCTGGACAGGGTGATGATGAGCGCGGCTTCGACCTTTTGAGCCGTACGGACGGCGGACGACGCCATGGATTCCGAGATGGGCATCGGGATTTG